>JAAGNO010031213.1:17489-29338 GCA_033439905.1 Ceryle rudis
CTGTGGGGAGAAGGTAGCAGAGCTGGGCCTGGGAAGAAGGGAGGGGTTGGGGGAAGGCAGTTTTAAGTTCTGCTTGTATATATCACTGTCCTGCTCTGATTCAATTGATGAATTGGAGGTGATTTTGTTTAAATTAAATTGATTTTGATTCCCCAAGTCAAGTCTGTCTTGCCTGTGACCATAACTGGTGAGTGAGCCCTCCCTATCCTTTGTCTCGAACCTTGAGCCTTTTGTTTCATTTTGTCCTCCCCATCCCACCGGAGTGGATTAGGAGTGAGCAAGCGGCTGTGTGGTGTTTTGTTGCTGGCTGGGTGACATTAAACCACAACAGCTGTACACTTTTTCTATCCAGGTGACTATTAGAAAGCAAAAAGTAAGGACACTTGATTTTCTATTAGTTTTCAGCAGCAAAATATGGCAAACCATTGGCAAAAAACATTCTGTGTCTTAGCTCCTGGAACACTCTAAGCTTTTTTTATTTGCAATGGCAAAGCTTTGCTGAGCAAGGAAACCATAGTCAGACCTTAACAAAAAGAGGAGTTAAGCAGGCTTTTGCATCATGAAGTTGTCAGTTCTATAATAATTTAATTCATTGTCCTAGTCATTTTATGCACTCTTTCAGCTGGAGTCTTTGATGGTGTACATGTTCCAAGTTCATACTTCCCACAGTTCAAGGCTTTTTTCTTCAAAATTTTGTTTTGCATTCTTCATAGTAATTGCTTCGGCTATGACCTATTTTCCACAAATGAGACTCTTGGAAGTATGTTTTGGACAGCTTAATACAACACAAGAAATCTAGACTATTTCTTTGTGTTCTGAACAAAATGCAAAAATGGTACGTCTGTGACTGACTCCAACAGAACAGTTGAAGTCTGTATGTATTCAGTTGAAAATTCTTTTTAAAGTTTGCTTTAAAATAATGTTTATGTAGTATAAAGTGCAACTGGATTTTAGCTGTTGAATTAATGCACTCCTACCATCTGTTAGTTTTAAAAGCATTCTAACTTACTCTGTTTTAAATGTTAAAAATGTTTTGACATTGCAGTAACTTGTCTTGCTATCAAATAACAAGCATTTAGGCATTTAGTTTTTTATTCTGGACCTTTTTTTAAATATATATATAAGCTTACAAAAGAACAAGTAAAGAAAACAACATCAAAATAAAGAGATACTGACTTGAATGTACAATAACAAAAGCTATAACTACAGGACAGACTTATCTTGAAAAGCTAATCACCTAGGCTAAGTAACAGGCTGTCTAGGCTGCCTCCTAACTCAGTAAAATCCACAGGTATTCAAGAGCATAATTCTTTTCCCTTTTTTAGACTTCTCTCTCAGGATGGGATGAATGATCCAATGGAAACATTTATCTCTCTCCATTGACTACAGAAGTAGACTAGACTTGGGCAACAGAAATGCCGTCATTTATATTTAATGTATGTTTCTTTGTGTTACCAGAACCATAGATTATTGTAAGTGAAACAGCTTAAAAATGTAGCTTTTACTGTGTTTATATTTTCTTTAAATTTACACTCAGCCCTACCTGAAGAACTGTAGTAAAATTGTTCTGGCTCCCTCTTCCCTACTGCTCACTAAGAGACTGCTGTACTAAGGTAACACATCTATTTCAGGGGAACAGCTAAAATAGTATTTTGAAGTTTTAGAGCCCCATCTATTCCAGCATCGCAAGACATTCCACATCCTTTAACAAGCAAATTTCCACAGTTTGACAGATGAGAGATGAAGGATGTAGCATTCTGGGCAGAAGAGCTAACATGATGACTTGCTGCTACCTGACTGAAATCTTGCTCTCCCCTTCCCGTTTCTCCTCTTCTTCCCCATTCAACACTGTCATGCCTCCCACACATCCTTGTGCCAGCTCTGGCATCACCAAACCCTTCAAGGAGCACCTGTGCCTCGGGAAGCCTGCTGTTTTGCTGCATTAGTAAGGTAAACCACTTTGAGCTTAACAGACCATCAGTGCTGGCACAAATAGAAGTGTAAAGGCACGGGTAGGAAACGGACTTCACTCATAGTTTTTACTGGTACTGCAGGATCAGATGAAACCTTGGCCTCAGGCAGAAGTGGTAAAAGCCCACAGCTGCTCCAAAAGTCAGTCGTGGAGACTAAAGAATTGAGAAGATCCATGGGCATAAAGGCCACTTTTTGTGGGGACTCTGCAATGGGTGTGAATTCCTGAACTGCATCCCACCACCAAACAGTCAAGTGAAAAGTTCCACTGCTTCTGTAAATTTTTTCAGCTTTACATGATCACCTGTCTAGCTGAAATCATCACCTCTGCTAAGGACCTGGCCCCAAAAGTCTCTTACTGGTTATTCAAGTCATTCTGAGGAAGGTCCAAATACACCACTTTCTCTTAAAAAGCTCCAATTATGTAAACGGCTAGAAAGATTTCTACAATTTTAATGTTATAATATAATTTTAGAAAGAATTACACAAAAGAAAGAAAACTAATCTTTTTCTTTACGAATAAAGTATAAGTAGATTATAGCTAAGGCTCCACCTGTGCCCACAGTCTAGATCCAGTTACTCATCAGCGTCCCCAGCTACAGCTCCCTCAGATGTAGCAGCATAGCTACTCCTGTGCTTACTCTGACTTGGTTCAGACAAAAGGATGTGGATTAACTTAATATGTAAGTAAGAGTCTGCTACTAAACATAAAACCTTTCAGCTAAATAAGCACTGCAGGAGTTAACATTAGTGTTCAGCAAAACTGCAGCCAGACCGGAACGTTAGAGCACACCAAAATTACAATAAAAGAACTAGTGGGAGAAAGATTCAGTATGTCAACTAATTTTAAAAGATCAGATTAAAGAGCATTTCAGGAGAGTGTACAAAAAACTGTTTAAATTTCAGCTTCAATATTTGAAGAAAACCATTTTACACCAGACGAAATGCTTTATGGAGTACATGGAGAAATACC
This sequence comes from Ceryle rudis, assembly GCA_033439905.1. Lineage (NCBI taxonomy): Eukaryota > Metazoa > Chordata > Aves > Coraciiformes > Cerylidae > Ceryle > Ceryle rudis. Next base: position 20,434 of record JAAGNO010031213.1, read on the forward strand.
GAGGAGGTAAATATTTAACACAAGATGGCAGCAAAGCCGAATTTATCAGAAAGAAAAAAAAATACCATGAAAAAAAACCCTGAGAAAAATTTGAATGCTTTTTAAGTTAAAGTGGTCCTCAGGTATTCTGGTAGTTTGCATTGCAGAGGACTTGGTCTTGAGGTTCTCACAGTCAAATACTCTCTGAGGACTTAGTAAAATAGGAATAAAAGAAAAGTAAAAATATCCTTATTTTATGCAAGTCCTAGACTATCATATTCAAGTTCCATGTTGAAACAACTGACACTGAGGATCATATTTGCTTCTTCTATGTGCGTGTCACAAGTGGTGGAAGAGCAGGGATCAGAAAACGCCATGTACCCAATAGGCCTGTGACATTAAGGCATCTTCATAACCACTTCCATCAGGACAGGTACAGCCATAGCATTGCATGGAAGAGATCTAAAAGTCAAGCACTTTTGCCCTAGGCTTACTCTCACAGTGGAGCTTTCTTGTTGCTGGTGTTAGAAGTGGCGCTGCTGCTAAAGGCAGGCTCAATAATTTTAAAGAGAATTATATTAAATAATAAAGAAAACAAGATTAGTCCTTTTTTCTTTCAAGAAAAGATTTTCAGGGTGGTATTTCAATATTTCAAGGTGGTCTTCACACGTAAAGAGGTGATTTGTTTCACCAAACTTCACATACAATGCCTGATGTATTCATATAAACAATTTTTCATTCTCACAAGTGCCTTACAGTTACCTCAATTTGAGTATCTAAGCAGTCATATCAATAAAAAGCCAGGTCTGAACTCCATAATACTATTCACTAACGCGTTTCAGCACAGAACCTGAAACAAAATCCAACTACTTCTGGAGAATTTATTTATTTTTATGTAGAGCTAGTGACCTCAAGACTGCCTGGTCATTTCATTCTCACAGGAAGAAGACTGTACTTAGGTTTCGGATAGGGGAGGAATTTAACCTTTGGCCTGCAGCACATCAGCCAGAAGTCCCTGTCTCCCTGTTTTCATTCTATTTATAAGTAGATACCACTTATTCATCAGATTAAAGTGAATGTAGCTAATAATGTAGAAAATCCAAGAATTGAGTTCAATGTCCACAGAGAAGTCTCATGGAACTGCAACTACAGGCAGGATTTTTTGGTCGTTTCTGTTTCATTTTCTTTAAAAACTTCTGGGCTTTTGTGACATTCAACGGATCACCTCTCATTTCAGATAGTTTATTGCTTATGAACTCTTTGCCCTGATTTCTACAGGCCAAGGAAGTCTTGGAATCACTGAGGGACAAAGTGGAGCTCTAGGAAGGCAGCTGTATTTCTCTTAACAAGAACAACATCCTCAGAAAGTGGTGCTGGTTTGGACTAGCTTCTCTGGGCCCTTATGGACAAAACTAGGATGAAAGATTACTGTCACTTGCTTTGTCGTTTGCTGTAAAGTAATTTTTAACACTAATCTGTGCTTGAGAAAATATTTAAATTCATGATCTGTATGAAAAGGTTTAGGGTTGCTTTTTATTTTTCCCTTGGACAATATCAAGACCTAGGAGGATCACAAATAAGCAGCTGTCAGTTACTCACATGGGTACACATTAGCAACTCCTTGAAACAAGATGCAGAGAACAGCAGAGAAACCCAGGACCCGAGGAGCAGCTGCAAAAGTCTACTCTAAAAATTAGAATCCTCTATTCAGAGTATGAATCATTAGCATTTTGTACCTAAAATGTCTCCCCACTCTACTCCAGGAAGGAACATATTCTGCTCTTAATAACTTCCACTGTTCTGCTGTCCTAGGTGTAACCCACCTGGCAATTTTGGCTAGGATACATCTTCCACTTGGGTTCACAGATCATCCTTATCTTTTGTCATAGACAAACTGAAGATCTTGGAAGGAGCTCCAGCAAGTCATTTGCTTTTTGAGTTCTATTCCCATCTTGTGAACCTATCGTTCTTCCACATGGGCGTCACAATTTCCTCCTTCACTGCACTAACAGCCTCTCCTTTATTTTGTTAAACTCAAAGAGTCTATTAGTAACATGTTAGACTGAGGGTTATATGAAAATGTGACACTGAACTGATAGATCAGAAGACATTAGCAGCACAGGCACTGGAATGCCCCACAGCCAACAGAGGTCCTGAGAAGGAACGTCTGTATAGGCACACTACCAGGTATCGTCTAGCATCTGAACATCTGTAGAGCACTCAGAGGAAAATGAATAATATGGCAGTTCTTCTGATATGTGATTTTAAAGTCTTAGGCTTTGTCCTTATCTACTTGCACTGAGGAGCACATGCTTGTAGTTCCAACATCACTTACATGACCGTGCATTTTTAGAAAGCCTATTTTGAAGGCTTTTTTCTTTTCTCTGTATTGCTGATGGGTATTATAATTTAGTTGGCATACCTTTGCCTTATGTGACTTAGTAAATGCTTTTATTCCAGCATGTTGTATGCAACAGGCTAAAAATAAAAAATTAAAAATTTTGAAGGTTCAAAATTTTAAACTGAAGTAGTAATTTAAGCTCCACTTACATGCAGATTGATTATAGAAAATTCACAACCGGAGCCAGAAGACACTACTTGCAATGGCTATCATTACCCAGTCACCAGGGTATTTTGTGTACCTTCTTCTGAAACATCAAGTAATAACCTGCGTGTGTAACAAACAGCAACTGGACTAAAATGCCTACTGATCTGACAAAGGATGGCAACTGACCCATTCAAAACCTGTACCTACTGGATGTGTACGCTGGTGACAAAAATACCCAGGTCCACAAGACTGAGTCTACCGGTAACCTCCACTGCTTGCTTGATCAAGTATCAGCACTGATGAATTGTTAAAATGCTCTGTCATTCTGGTAATTCCCAACTGCTGCTGTGATGGCTGACCTAGTGTGTGAACAGCTCCTGGTCAAAAGGATAAAGATCCCTATCTTCAGCTAAAATATATAAAAGCAAATTTATTTTTCCTGTCTATCACAAAGGATGAAAGATTTTAACTATATGCAATTGGACTATTTAATTACTTTTTTTTTTGTTATTATATAGAATTTAACTATATGCAGTATTTCTTGATGTATAAAGTGCAGAACGTTTCTATTACTTAAAGGAGCATAAATTCTCCTATACCAGGGTCAGAGCTAGGTCAAGATTGCTAGATTTTTCCAGGATGTGAGTATCACAGAAGTAGACAGAGAGAGACACTCTAGATTAATCTGTGACAGGTAGAAAAATGTTCTTATTTAGGAATCCGAGCAAAGTTTTAGTCTCTAAGATTTGGCAGCTGTATGCCATAAAGATAGGATTTCTGTAAGTACTGCTTGCTGAATCCAGGCTCATTAGTTTGCATCAATGTCAAACATTGACTATATAGTACTTTCTCATCTCATGGAAAGAAGGCATCTGAGAAGCTCTTCTTGGTGACATTGGGTGTTAGTGATGTAATTCAACCTGTTTCACAGTCACGAATGCTGCTTCAGTTAGCTATAAGGAAGATGGAAGATGGCGTGGAGAGAAAGAAAAAGTTATACTTGTCTTGTTCCTCTTTCACAAAAGATGGTCTCCTATGCTCAGTATGCTTAATGGGAAGGGACACATGACACTGGAAGTTCTCTGTGAAGGGCTACAGGTACTAACTAAATAAGGTAATTGGCAGGCTAGTCCTGTATGACATGAACAGTAGTAGTACTATTAATATGCCACAGAAATATGCTAGCACATCATACTGAAGCAGGTTTTGAAACTGAATGACCCAGAAGACAGCTGGGGGGGGTGCAGGGGGGATGGTGGGCAGAAACACAGTCCAGGAGAAAATCCCAGATCTAAATACAGACTTTGAAACACAACATTATCTTCCTCTTTTATGGCATGTCAACGATTTTTTTCTCTTATATGCAAAGTAAACTAAAGACAAATGATTCCACTAACAAACATATCCTAGAGAAAACCTTATTTTTCACTTTATTTCAAGTATAGCTTGGAAAAACATATGCACACACTGCCTACATGGAATATATAAATCCAAAGCCTGGCTTAAAATTTCAGCCATGAGACCATGGTATTAGGAAACATCCATTATGTGTTGCACAGACACAACATTAAATGTTGTCCCATTAAAATGTTATGCACACTCCAAGTCAGCAGACATTTCACTTCACAGTAGATATGATACTCTTACATAATCCTTTAATAAACATGAAAAAGTGCCCGAGCCAAGATCTTAATGTCTGTGTATATACAAAGAACCTGCAATCATAATTTAGAAAGGAGGCAAAACAGATATTTTAAATTAAATTTTCAGCTTTAAATTCATGCATTCTAAAGAAAACAAACCACAAAACTTACAGGTTCTACAAATTCAAATTTCTTTTTCTCTTGTACTTCTTGAATTTTAAAAACATATTCTAACGACGCTTCATAAAAGTTTTGATGTTCTCTGTCAATCTGTGTATCTGCCTAAAAGACAAAATTAAATATAGACAGCATTAATTTACTTTCATGATTGATATAAAACCAGATTTTGTCATTAACAAGCAGGTCTTCCAGAATATTACTTCACAAGCTTCATGGGGTTCAGTTTTCTTCCGAAAATTAGAACACCTACTTAAAATAGTTGAACACAAGTTTAAGAAGCTAACGTTACACATTTTAGCTTCATGCCTTTTCCCCACTTCTTTTTGTTTTCCTCTTCCTTTTTGCAATTACATATTATAGTTTTTAGGAGAGCCTGGAGAGAAACAAAGAAAGGAACTCTGTCTCTGCTATAGAGCAAGTTTAGAAAAGAAAATAGAAAAGCATAGGATAGGAACTAGGAAAAGACAAAAAGATAATTATTTCTATTGAAAGGTTTGAGTATCGCATGCACCGGAATCATATCTATTACTCAGCTTCAAATACCTTCTCAAGAAGGTATTTTCTTTATTAAATAGACTGTATTTAACCGTTACATCTTGCAACTTACTATTTCATAGTATGAGACAAATGCTATTAAAATATAAACATATTTAAATCCTTAACCTCATAAATCAATTATTTTTTCATGTTTTAATTCTGAAATGCCAGAACTACAAGGCAATACTTGTCAAAAGTGCTTGAATAATAGCACCTGATATGAAGATCCAGTAACAAAACAGTGTCTTCTGCCTAAACAGCTGACAAATTAACTCTTATCAGCTGATAAAGAGTAATAGCCTTTATCCTCAACTTAAACAAGCCATGGGAGAGGGACCTAACAGATAAGCAGAGTAGTATGTGGATGATGCTTAAAGAAGAGATGAAGATTCCATTTTAATTCATCCTACTTTGTAACAAATCATTTTCTCAAGCAAATGCCTTTTGGGCTGCATTAGTTAGATCTTTGTCTTAGGTCAAAAAGAGAATGTATCAAATATCAACAACATGAGTAAGACTTGTTCAGCTATTTTTGACATATGTGAGTTAAAATACGGTAGTATACTTCTGTATATTCTCTAGTTCAATTCTGGCATTAAAAATAACAAATACGGGAAAATTGGAGAAGCTAGATGTTGCCTTGCCTTGACAGCAAACATTAAACCTGCATACACATCGTAGAAGAGGTTTAGTCCTTTTGACAGTACAAATGCAAAAAAATCAGTGTTTTCCTTCAATCAGGACTTGGTCATCACTAGCACTATATATAGTTAAAAAGAACTAATCTTTAGTCAAGGGCACGCTACTATCATGATTTGGCCGCACTTAACAATATTGATCCACTATCCTAGCACAGTGCTTTAGCACTACTTCAAAGCATGAGCCTCAACAACACATTTCAAATGATTAAGCACTAGCATTTCCTTCCCATGCCTATAAAATACTAATCAGGAAATTAAGTAAACAAACTAATATTGTGAAGCAGAAATCAAGCATGCAAAATTCCAATAAGTAAGGGCTTTACCACAGAATTAACTCTGCCATGTGCCATTCATCTAGTGTGTTTGGCTACTGTTTTCTTTCGTACTCTTGTTAATAGTTGTATTTCACAAAAAGTCTATCACAAAGGGAATGATACATAGGTGAATGGAGGCAGGTGCCATCACCTGCATTGATCTACCACGATCCATCATTTCTGAAAGATCATGGAGAATGGGAGGGGTTCCTGAGTACCAAGTACTTTCCTGAGGAAAGCCAATGTCACTCCAGTCTTCAAAAAAGGGCAAGAAGGAAGACCCTGGAAATTACAGACCAATCAGCCTCACCTCCATTCCTGGAAAGGTGATAGAGCAACTCATTCTAGAGATCATGTCTAAGCACATGGAAGAAAAGAAGGTAACCAAGAGTAGCCAGCATGGGTTTACTAAAGGGAAGTTGTGTTTAATCTGATAGCCTTCTATGATGTTGTGACTGAATAGGTAGATGCAGGAAGAGCAGTGGATGTTGTCTACCTTGACTTCAGTGAGGCTTTTGACACTGTTTCCCATAACATCCTTGCAGGTAAGCTCAGGAAATGTAGGTTAGAAGAGATGGTGAGATGGGCTGAGAACTGGCTAAACAACAGAACTCAGAGGGTTGTGATCAGTGACACAGTCTGGCTGGTGACCTGTAACTAGTGGTGTTCGACAGGGGTCAGTACTGGGTCCACTGTTACTCAGCATCTTCATCAGTGACCTGGATGAACAGACTATACCCTCGGCAAGTCTGATGATGATATCAAACTGGGAGGAGGGGCTAACACACTGGAAGGCTGTGCTGCCATCCAGCGAGATCTGGAGAGCAGGGCAAAGGGGAATGAAATGAAGTTCAACAAGGGCAAGTGTAGAGTCCTACACCTGGGGAAGAAAAACATCATGCACCAGTACAGGGTAGAGGGTTGACCTGCTGGAAATCATCTCCATGGAGAAGGACATTGGAGTCCTGCTGGACAATAAGTTATCCATCGGACAGTAGTGTGCCCTTGTGTCCAGGAAGGCCAATGGTATCCTGGGATGCATAAAGAAGAGTATTTCTAGCAAGACCAAGGAGGTTCTCCTCCCCCTCTACTCTGCCCTAGAGAGGCTACATCTGGAGTATTGTGTCCAGTTCTGGTCTCCCCAGTTCAGGAGAGATGGAACTGCTGGAAGGCTACAAGGATAATTAAGGGACAGGAACATCTGTCTTATGACAAAAGCCGGAGATCCCTGGGGATGTTTAGCCTGCAGAAGGTGTCCTGGTTTGAGTGAGAACAGAACTAATTCTGTTCAGTGATTTTGCTTTTCAGTTCAGTTCTTCTAACTGCACTGTCTGAAGTCAGCAGCCTGTTTTCACAGACAGTGTCTGCTGCTGGCAGTGAGAACACCCCATGTTTAGAGTCAGTACCAAGGACTGGTGTGCAGACCAAGGTCACTGTTGGATCCTGTGCACCACACTGGGGGGTGCAGGAAAGTGAAAGGCTGCACCTGCAGGGAGAAGCAGACGGACAGGTGACCCCAAACTGACCAACGAGGGATTCCATCCCATATATGCCATATTCAGTATAAAGCTGAGGCATCTAGAGGGTCTGTGGCTCTTCTCCTCTCTTGGACTGCTTTGCCAGCATTGCTTGGCTTGGCTCAGGTCCTCTTTTTGTTCCTTCCTCAGAGCATCTGAGGAGGACTCTGACCAATTCTGCCTTCGATCCCAATCGGTGTGTTCCTGAATCTGGTACCAGAATCCAGATCCTGAACACAGCTCCCGTCTGCTGTGGGGCCCAGTCTGGGACTCCCTGGTGCCTGCTCCACAGTGGTGACAGCGATGTAATTACCATCAGGGGGGTTGGGTTCGATACTAGTTTTGTATATATTTGTATACATTCCATTTTTATTAGTAGTATTTTCGTTTTCATTAAAGGTGTTCTAGTTTCCTTTTCTAATAACTAAGTCTCTCTCCCTTATTCCCTTTCTCTTCCCCTTTAGGGAGGGAGGGGGGTTAACAGTGTCTGTTATAGGTCTAAGGAGCCACCCTGACCCTAAACTGTGACAGAAGGGAAGACTGAGAGGGGATCTTATTAATGTTTACAAATATCTGAAGGGTGAGTGTCAAATAGAAAAGGCCGGTCTCTTTTCAGTGGTGCCCTGTGATAACACAAGAGGTAATGTTTACAGGCTTGAACACAGGAAGTTTCACCTCAACATGAGGAATAACATCTTTACTGTGAGGGTGAGAAAGCACTGGAGCAGGCTGGCCAGAGAGGTTGTGGACTTGCCTTCTCTGGAGACTTTCAAAACTCAACTGGATATTTTACTGTGTGGCCTGCCCTAGGTGATACTGCTTTGGCAAGGGGGTTGGATTCGATGATCTCCAGAGGTCCCTTTCTACCACTACCATTCTATGATTCATTACATGACTTTTGGAGATGATCCAGCAAGACCTTGCTCATACACGTGCCATCCATAAGCACTTGAGACAGATCTCAGTTCTTCAGTTAATTGTAAGCAAATAATACAATCTAGCTTTAGAAATGAGCTCTTTCAAGCTTCAACTCAGAAAAAGTATTTAAACACTTAATTAAACTGATCTCTATTCTTAACAGCATTTAAGTAGACTGTAGTTGTAATGATACTTATGACAACCAAGTGTCATCTCAAATCTGTATGGGTTCCTAAATTAAGGAACTATAATCACCACTAGAGTACAGGAACTAAATCATACTTCTTAAAATACATCTTCTGTAGAAGCTTATGAATTTGTGTGAAGACTGAGGATTCATATTTGTAAGAACCACTTTGAAAGTGATTAAAGTTTGAAAAACTGTGAAAGGATTTTCACACATTTTTCTGCGACTTCAAACGGCATGTAAAAAAATAAAAAGAATTGATGGATCTGATTTTGAGTCTCTACTTGTATGATATCTAGTTACAGTAAGTACCATTTTCATTGATGCAGGGTGACACAAGAACTTCACATATGATTGGAGACTGAAGCCTTTGCTCTATAT
>JAAGNO010031213.1:29438-39713 GCA_033439905.1 Ceryle rudis
AAAAAAAATTCTAATCATCTATGTAAACTGCATAAGAAGTCTTGCAGGATCTTAAAATATCCAAAACATTTAAATTAGATTAATATATTCAAACCAATCTGTATAGAATATGGTCAGGCCATCAAACTTTAGATGGCTAATTAAGGTGCCCTCAGCTACATTCAAGTGAGACATGTAAAACAGTCCAGTACAGTACGAGAACCACTCCTTGCTCATCCCAGGAGTCTTTAATCCATATAGTGTGATGAGGTACTAAGAAACCTTAACAATTCAAAGAAACAGCAGGCTAAAAAAGTATTTTTCAGTGTGACAGTAGCAGTCAAAATATGGTATTTGCATCTCACTAAATACTTGATGTTAGCTTGAGACAAGGACATCCCTTCACTTGTGTTAGGCACTAAAACCCCAGCCGCCAGCACCACTTGTTTCTCTTCTTGTGCCCTGGCTCTGCTGTGGGCTGCTCCTACGAACTCCGTGCTAGATATATGGGCTATAAATGGGGCTCATGCAAATCACTCTGGATGTGAGCCAACAGCTATCACTTGGATTTTGGGCCAGGAATTAGTGCTTGGCCTCCTTTTATTTAACGTACAGATACAGGCCAAAAGTCTCCCCAGTATAACATTTTGGGTACTGAATTGCTATTATAATTCCTACTTAAGGTGGGCTAGGTTGCTGATTCAGCACACCTATACCTTGATAAAACCAAGGAAGACAGGCATTACAGGTTATGCTCTAGATGCTTTAAAAGTGGTGCATCAAGAAAAGCAAAAAACCTCAGCCTCAGTTACAAGATTTTTAAATCCATGTCACTTAAGGACACAGTGGAAAAAATTATTCTGCTTTTCCATCAGTTTATATACTTGAGCCAAATCCACTGTTATTCCACCACAGTTTATTAGATTCACAGTGGCTACTTTTCACTTCAGTTGCTGTTTTTAGACTGTAATTATTCTCATGTCTCAAGAGGAAAATATTTTACTTATTTTATTTCTATTCTAGAGTAAATTGGTGCTGAATACCACTTTTCCACATTTTAATAGGAATTTTTTTTTTTCTCAGCTGATGCTTAGCCTCTAACAGAACTGGTTCTTCATCAATACACAAGATATTTAGAAAAAGTGAGAGATGTATATATAAAACTTTGTCATACAAGTGGACCAGTTAACCAATATTACAGAACTAATGTCTTATCCAGACTGATCATTGTAGAGAGAACAATGGTGATTCAGGAGAATCAACATTATTAAGAATTTTGAATTGCTAAGCCTAATTTAATTTGAATTATAGTATTATTGGTAAACATGAAAAAACAAGTCCTACAGTTTGTGACTACAATTTGTGCCTGAGTGATGGTCACATCTTCTGTGAAAACTCCATCGGCAAACCAATATGATTTAAAAGTCACCGTGAAAAGAGTAATCCCATTAAAATTACTTTTAACTACTTTCAGCACAAATCCCAGAGTGTCACTGATATCAAATTGCTGTTTCTACTGAAATTTGCCTCAAAGACAAATCATAATAATTTCTACCAGCATACTGAAAAGCCCTGGAATCCTCCCATTAAACTAGAAGTCCTCACATTTTTTTTTTTTGGGGGGGGGGGGTTGGTGTTTGTTTGTTTGGTTTTTTTTTTAATAGAAAAGAATTAGCCTTTCAGACTCTTCAAAGCTGAAGTTGTGGATACAATTTCAGGGCATGATGCTGCAACCTCAGAATAAGGTGAAAAAGAGAAAAAAGAAGCATAAGAAATTCTAACTGAAGTGATCTCAGTTCAATGTCCCAGATTAAAATTTATGTGAAATGGAAGCATAATTTCGAGTAATAAATTAAGTAGCAAAAAGCCAATTAATTATTTGTCTTTCAAATACTCCACATATACCTTAAAAAGGTCACATTTTAATTGTAATAATATAATTCTGTTATTAAAGCCAATAAACATTAGCTGTACTTGACATACACAAAGTTGGACATGTAGAATATTGCCCTGTTAAAATATTTAACTCTTATTAGGGTCATATTAATCCCACTCTGGAATTTATATTAGCAACAAGCATGACTACAGAAATGACCACAACTTCACATTAACAAAATACAGCACATCTTGAAGGGAACCAGTTTGTTATCATTAACTCTAGACAAGTGTAAAACTGGATAGGAGTGTGGTTACTGCTTACATCTTGCAAATGAGATTCTTTCTTCTTTGCTGATAAATTTAAGTGCTTCTCTAGGATGGAATAGTATTTCTCGCTTTCCTTGTCAAACTTCTTCTTCCCATCCTGAAAAACAAAACAATGCCAAGTAAGGTATTTGACTAAATAGCACAGATAAATTAAAGAACAGGTGCCAAAATATGCCTGGTTATAAAGCCATTTTTTTGGCTTTTACAGTCTAATCCTGAAATGGGCCTGAAGATGCCAGGAGGACTGACTCAAAAATTAAATGCAATATGAAGTAGGATTTTCCCCGTAAACAATAAACCTATACAAAAGAGTCACATAGTTTCCATAATAAGTATACAAGAGGTTTTATGTAGCTGGTACCTTACAAAGCAGGCATTTAATGCAAAGTAATCTTCCCAAATTTTATAAATGTACCTACCTGTCACACTGCTTTTGCTGAATAAAAACATTGTGGAACAGGTAGATGAGTGTAACAAATTTGATGATGATATAGGCCTAGCCTTTGCATTAAGACTAATACACTTATTTTCTACCCACACTCTTAAAATATGAGAATGATGGAAGAGAACATACATGGTCTTATGGAAATTGGTCCATGTGTCTGTTTCCAATAATGCTTTGATGTGTTTATTTGAGCTTATCTCATTTAGAAGTGTTATCTTGCCTTTTTCCTTTTCCACTCATCTAAAGTTTTTCCCATTATGTGCAGACAACCCTCACATTACTACCTTAGGACTCTTTTAATACATGACCATACAAAAGAAAGCTACTGTGATGAGTAAATTAACAACATTTTCTGTACTCTAATTCAGAATTTATACCTCAAATCTTTTAAATTACATTATTCTGAAATTTAAATCTGAAATCTAAGAGAAAAACAGCTTTCTTAAAAGCTTTTCCATCTTTCTAGTGGTGCCAAATTTCAGGAAACGGGAGAGGGAATAAATAATACCCCATCAGTGTATTGCTAATGATAAGAATGTAATTTTTAATTATAAAATTATATATCCTCTAATTAAGCACACCTTTCTGCCAGTGAGTTTTACAATCTTAGATAAGTCCTAATGATTCTTTTTAATGATTAACAAGTTTAATATTTTAAGAAAACAAAGAAATCTCAAGACAACCAGTCCTATATTTACCCATGTGTAAAAGCTATCAATGGTGGAAAAACTCATTACTGGACATAATGTAGTAACATCAGGTCATCTTCTGAACTGTAGTGATTCCTTTCCTGACCCCTTTCTCCCTGTAATTTGTTATGTACAAAACCAAATAACTAGCCTGCACTGCAGCAACGCCCTGTTTTCCTTTGTCCTATGATGGGTATGTTGGGTCAGTCAGAGAAATAAGAAACAGAGGCAAGGAATTTAATGCCATGAATGAAAACTTATCAACCAGCTGTAACAACAAAACACTTCCTGATTAGCCAGTGACTAAAGCTCACAATGGTAATTATACTAGATTATAAACCACATCAGATACTTTCTATCCTGCAAAAAAGTTAAAATATATTTAGTACTGAAAATATTCAATGTTCTCATTACCTTACAATCAAAATATCTTCAAAGACATCATAAGAAAAAGAAGGCACTTGACCCAACAAAATATTAAATAACAATACAGAAAAATTCCCAATGCCTTCTATGTTTAATTGCAACTATGCAGAAAAAAAAGCAAAGAGGAAAACAGAAAAACTTGTAACAAAAAGAAGCTATATGAATTATTTTCTGAAATGTTTCCCAAACACATTCTTAAAAGAGAGAAGGCTAAAGGCAGGACTTGCCAAATGACCGATTAGCTAAGAGATCATCATTGTGGCACCGAAATCACAGGCTGCTTCTACAGTCACAGTTTTGCTGCAGAATACTCAAGTGCTTGCTGTTTACGACTGTGCAAGTGCAACCTGAGTATCTCAAGGTCTCCTTCAGTCACAAACAGAAACTCAGTTCAGTTTATCCTTTGAATAAAAGGTGCATTTCAGGGCATGATGCCTTATCTTCTGAGACAATGATGTTAAGGTGCTGGGCTAAAAAAATGAACTGGATTACTTTGAAGAAACCAGGTGTGAAAATGGGACTTGGCCATCTGAAATAGCCCCAGGGACCTGGGGCTGATTAGCCTGTAGAAGAGAAGACTGAGAGGGGGTCTTACTAATGCTTACAAATATCTGAAAAGTGGGTGTCAAGTAGAAGAAGCCAGTCTCTTTTCAGTGGTGCCCTGTGACAGGACAAGAGGTAGTGGTCACAAGCTCGAACACAGGAAGTTCCACCTCAGCATGAGGAAAAACTTCTTTACTGTGAGAGTGACAAAGCACTGGAGCAGGCTGCCCAAAGAGGTTATGAAGTCTCCTTCTCTAGAGACTCTCCAAACCCTCTCAGATGTGTTCCTGTGTGGCCTGCCCCAGGTGATCCTACTTTGGCAGGGTGGTTGGATTTGATGATCTCCAGAGGTCCCTTCCAACCTCTACCATTTTATGATTCTATGATTCTTCTATCATACAACACATCAAATGTACTTCAATGCCAAGACAGATCTATTTCCACGTCTAACGTTGTTCCTAACGCACCAAATCCAGCTGCTTATATTTTGTGCTAACATCTACAATTAAAACCTGTTATTTGCATCTCACTTTATCTATTCTCTTTATATGTGTAAAGGGAAACATAAAAAGTAAATGAACACATCCCAACAGATACAAATACCCCAAGAAGCAAAAAACCCAAATAATTCAAATAAACTAATTGTGCTTCTAAGGCATCTTGAGTCTCACGTGCAGTTTCATGAAGACCTCCATGAAGACATACAGAATTTGAAGGCTCCCTCGGTCTTCTGACAGCACTGTTCACCCCCTCCCATACTGCACCTCTCACTCTTAACAGATCTGCTCAACTACTATCTTCACAGTTTTCACACGAGTTAAGTTAAAGGGAAAACTATGAATTTGGAGCTTCCTTGATACCAGGATTACTTCTGGCCCATGTGAAGTATTTGTAGGGACAGCACATTAAATCAACTTTTTTTTTTTCCCTTTTTCTCATTTTAACACAACAAAATTTCTTCCTTCAAAGCTAGAAATGGACAAAGTAAGGAGAGTAAACAGAATTAGACTGAGAATAAACATCACTTGGTAATTTTGATTGCATTAGTGTCTTTACTCAGTGATACTTCTGGGAATATGGTTGCAGTGTCAGCAGGACAGAGTTTCTGGCACTGATCACTCAGACATGTTTATGGGAAAAGTCTAAGAAATACAGCCCCAACAGGTGAGTGAGTTTCCTTTGCTTGACAGGTCCTCTGCTATGCCAATAAAAACCACATATTTGAATGTACTGAAGCCTCTGGAAACTGTTTACTTCATAAAAACTAACAAAAAAGAGATACACTCAGAAGCAGGTGATTCATTTTCTGGAAGAGAAGAAACGCTTCAGTTTATGCCAAGATAACTCTCACCTCGCACACTCAGCCAGTGACTCACAGTACACAGGCGCATCCTAGAGTGGAGTCACAGACTTTTCTCATTCCAGCTGTAGCCTTTTCTTCTGCAACTCTCTGAAGACTTATACACAGCTGCTGCCCAAATTAATCACCTGAATCCTGGGCCCAGCAATCTGGCCTGTAAGACTGAGAATTCTATTTTTCCACATGCCAGGTGGTTTACAAATAAAGTTTCCATGCAAAACTATCTCCTCAAAGCTTAGAAGCCAGAGGATTGCTTCTGCCTCTAGATTCCACACTGGATCAAACCTCAAAGAGAACAGAGATGTGGTCGGGTAAGAAAGCTCATGTTGTACTGTTACCAGGACAGACAGCACCAGCCACGACACAATGCGTCAGGTACGTGGCCATTAGGAAAATGCTATTCCTGACATCTGCACTATGTCTCTTATTCCCTTCAGTCTCTAGCTACCTTTCTTCCTTGCACATCTTTCCTGCAAGTAATCCTTTCCCTTTGCCCTGGGAACTTATTGATCATTTCTGTCAAGATATCAGCTAGAACATTTAAAAAGACATGCAAGATGAGAAGAGCATAAAATAAAGAAAAAAAAAGTCTAAACACAGAAAAAATTACAAAATATTAAACCTCGACATATTTTACACTGATGAGTCATCGACACCTTTTGTACAGACCAAGTTCTGCAGACTCTAAGCACTGTAAATGTCTCTCTATAGTTGTTTAACCATTCTCAGTTCAATAAACATGAAATCAGTTAAAAAAATTTATAGCTTGAAATGATTCACATTTCTAACAACCCCATTAGGAAAGCCCTTAACCAAATGTTCAGCTTCTAGAATATGATGGAGTCTTACTAACTTCCAGTACCCTCTTGACAAAGTCATGTAATACCACATCCAGGTTTAATTCCTGGTTTTCTTGTCTCTGCTTAGTTTTCTCCTATAGCTTTGTTTCAAACATGATTATAGACAATCTCCAAAAAAAAAGATAATATTTTCAGAAATAAATTTTGGTCAAGATATCATTAAGTATAGATGTTCCAGTTAGAAGTTTAACTTAAAAGATGTTCTCGTATGCCTCTGGTTTTATAGATATCTATGGCTGTGAAAAAAAACAGACATCAATTATTAAAAAGATAACTCAATTGAGTCAGATGGTTGATACTTTTTCTCCTTTTTAAAGATTTTGATTCCAAGCTGTAACTAGTCATATCCATACAACAAACCACTAGCATGATTGCTACAAATTTTAACCATGAGTTGTATTTTTGGGTGTAAAGCAGAGTTATATTTTGAAACTGACCTCTTTTCCAGTGTGAATCTCAAGAAAACAGGTAACTTTGTTTTGACCTAAGTTTGCCACTACTTTGTTTCTTCAATCCTTTGTACAACTTGTCGAAATTGTTATATGTATATTCAGAATTATTATATAAATGATTCCTCTTTATTTTTCATAAAAAGCTTTTGCCATCCTTTGCATTACTTTCCATTTTTTCAAGTTGCAAAGACTTCTGGTGCTACGCTCATCTATTAGCATATCTTAGTTAAATGTTACATCTGCCTCTAAATAAAATTTTTTTACTCTGTAACAGAATTCATATATAAACTTGAACATGCTAATCTTTAAAACAAAAAGAATCCTGCATATGTAGTTCAGATTCATTTTCAATAACAATATGCTTGTGCGACCATTTGTAAGAGGTGATTTTAAAAGGATCAAGAAAGGAAATGTAAATAGAAAACATTGTAAAGAATCTATTTGTAGAAAAAATTTCAATGGGAATCAATTAATTAGGAAACAAGTCAATACTGTAAAACATGACTGATGATTTTTTTTTTCCCCACACCCAAAATTAGTACATATTTTTCTCATCAACTCAAGCTGAGATGCAGAAACTGGCACAGAAACACAATAGTAGGACTCAAATATAGATTAGGTAAGACACTTTTGTCAGTAGAAGAAACTGAAGGCAATGGTGAACTCTGGTGAGATCAATAAAGCCACATCCCCTTTCTTTCTCTTTGACAACAACTGCAAAAAATGTCGATATAACAACACCCTGGAGGTGGTTCACTGCTGGAGTTTTATACTTCAAATATATTTTTCAAAGCTACCTTTTCATTACCTTCCAAGCAAATATTCAAAATGTATTTCTACAGTGATATTGGTATTTTGTTTGAAGTTGTAAATGTGGGGAGTCATCTCTTACTAAGTAGTAGAACAAAGAACAATCAGAAAAAGAAACTAAACCTAGTCTTGGAAAGAATAATTTGAGCTCAGGTCCTATGGATTTCCTGGAAAATGTGAGATCTCAGTCTCACAACTTCTCTTCTGAGGAGAAAAAGAAATAATTTCACCTTCCATTTTATTTTCCCTGAGGTTTTCCTTAGAATTCTCATTGGAGGTGGTTGGAGGGTGGGGGAGTGGTGGCTTTTGTTTGGTTTTAATAAAATTGAAATTATCATAAGCATTTGAGACCACAGATTGCATTTTGATAGATGTCTGGGTAAGGGCATTTCTTATTGGTAGACAGTTTTAAATTGTTATGCTTACAGTTCACGACAAGGCCAAAAGAGGTTTTCTGAAAGGAAAAGTGAAAAGGGGATATAAAATTCCTTCCTTTCTCCTTCCCCCAGTCAGAATTTAATGTATCGTGAGGCTATAGGGTTTCTCCAAATCTGTGAGAAAGATAGGAGATTAAAGGGCATTGTTTATGTATTGTTAGCAAATAATATTAAGTGAACAAAGTTACGTCATAGTTTATAAAGTTATAAAGAAATGATTGCTGCTCAATATAAAATAGGGTTAATATAGTAATAAACTATGACATGTTACTCAACTGGTACTGAAAACACTTCCAAATTGAAGCTGTAGAAAATTAAATGCCCTAACAACTATAAATCTTTAAATCATTTCTTTACTAAAAAAGAATGGCCATATACAAACCATGAATATCCAGAATAGAATATGGTGTAAGACACAAATAATCATAATAAAAAGAATATATTGCAACTATAAAGTATAACAAGGCAATAAACTAGGAACACAAGAGTGTTTAGCAGCATTAAAGCTATGAAGACAGATATTAAAAACTGGCAGTTTAAAAAATAACCTCAATTAAAATCAGGTAAGATATACATAAAACTAAACAACACTTTCAAGAACCCCAAACTAATTTAAGCTTAGGATGAAGTTCACATCTGTGTAAAATACTGAATAAATCTGGAAGACATAATTTACTTTTGGGTTCATAAAGTTCTGAAGAAAATTTTATTTTCCCTTCTGCAATGCCTTGACAGATCCAAGTATCAAATATTTTCAAAAGTGTTTCCTGGAAGAACAGAATCCTACAGCCTTTTCCAAATACTTCCCTATGTAATTCCATCAGATGTGAGCAGACAGAAGGTACTTAACAGTGGAGACTGCAAGAAAACCCAGAAAAGTTTGACTATTTCTATGACATCTAAAATTCTGTTCAAAATAATCAGCAATTATTAAATGAGCAAATAGGTTTGTAGGATGCCAGTTGTTTCTCTCAAAAAAAAATTTCTCTCAAAAAGGAAAAAAAAATATTAAAAGTTCCCAGCACTGCTGTGAAAAGACATAAAAACCTGCCAATACTGGCAGGTTGCAAAGCGGGATACATTAGACTCCCTGTTATCCAGCTGCAGAGTTGTCTCGAGTTTTATTTGGCATTTGCCAATTCCAAGAGTAGCTGCTAGATGTCTGGGAATCTGTTAAATCCCTGCCCAAACAGCAGGACTGGGAAGTCTACACACGTAATGTAGTTTTTATTGTTTTTACTGTCTACTAAATATGAAGTATTTTTGCTGGAATATCTTACTTAGATTATTAGCACTTTGCTGCTTAAAAAATATGAAGAAGCTCCCTAGAGCAGCAGTGGCAAAAAAGCTACTTTTTAAGCTCTTCTCTGAATCAGGTTTAGGATAGTTTTCTGAAGTTGAAAATATCTTACCATAACAGCAAGAGGGTCTCCTGTTCCTGTACATAAGCTTGTGACTTTAAATTATTTAAAAAAGAAAGTTATGCACGCTCTTCGGGAATTCAGAAGGAAGCTTGATTAACTCTGTATATGTCACCAAAAGTCATAAACAGCTCATGTCATAAGCAATGCAGATATTTGTTAGGAATCAGTATAGCTGTATCCACTGAGTAAAAAGTAAATGCCAAAAGAAGACACAACCCAACTCTAAATCATCATTTACATAATAAAAGAAGAGAAGCCAACTCAGATTTGGGGCATGCTTTCCTTCAAAAATAAAACTCAATCAGCAATAAATGTTGTGATTTAGAAAATTCAAAATGCCAAAGTCACTGCGCTGGCAACACCATCCATGGAAGTATGGTAACATTAACACTTACAAAATCAGACCAGGAGGAGACCTTCTCTACATGAGTAGAAAGTAGCTGTATTTTTTTTTTTCACATTATCTAAGCTTACAGAGATTCCTAAAGTACATTAAAAAACCAAACCAAACCAAAAAAGTTGCCTTTCATCGTTTCCGCTTCATTTCTACACATACAAAATTCAGTTCAGATGACAAAGTGGGGCAAACAAAAAGAAAAGATGGTTTACAGGAAAGGGCATACATGACACCATTGCATAGGTCTG
>JAAGNO010031215.1:0-17137 GCA_033439905.1 Ceryle rudis
CAGGTCATTGCAAAACTTCAGCTCTGCCAGTGCTAACATACTGATACTCCTGCTCTAGTAAAGGAAAAGGGAGAAGAGACCTATCACCAACTCGCATACAACACAGACAAAAGCTCTGTATTTTCTGTAGAGCAACAGATCAAGCCCATAAGATCTCCTAAATAAACTGCTGAAAGGCGTGACACCACATGGGAAAAGACCCAGACTCCCATCACACAGATAAATTCTTACTCAAGGAATGAGACGTGCTCACTCCGTAAGTCACACTCTTAGTACAGAGTTGCCAGGCTAAACTGCACTGGAGCATTAAGTCAGAAGAGCAGAGACCTGAGTTGCGGTTATAGGGAGGTTGCATCATCCTCAGTCACCATTTTTAACTCCCTCTTCTGAGACTTTTTACTACGTCTCCTTCTTTGCTTAAGACTTTCTTGTACGCTTTCTCTCTCTTGTACATTTATCTTTGATGCATTGCAAGCATAAATTCTTACAAAACCAAGCATCTCATTTAGGAAGTTAACAGAGGACTAACACATAGAATCACCTGGTAGGCACAAAAGTCTCAAAAAGCTATCACAGCTAAGCAGGTTGGGATTGCGCACACAACCCTGGCTTGCTCGAACTCAGCACGCAGAACATGCTTCGGAGCCCACCCACCTACCAAAAAGCTTCAGATGCAGAAAGACCTGGCCCAAGAGGGAAAGGCTGCAGCTTGACACTTAAGTTGACCCCAGCATGATAACACAGGGCAACTGGCTAGGAATCCACTTACAGCAGCACCTATGGCAAAGACTGTTGTTTGAGTCCATCAATTAATATTAAAGGTGACAAGTTCAATATTAAGTTTGCTCTAGCTATGGAAGCAGCACAGCAGTTTTTAGTTTCCTATTCCCAGTACAATTTTAGCAGCCCATGAGGCCTTTGCGCAGCAGGTACCAAGACCAGTGCAGCTCTTTAAGAAGAGACTTCCTTACAACCCAGGAGAAGTGCAGGGCCCCAAAAAGAAGTTTCCTGCTAGTTTCTAAGTATCACTAACATCTTTCCTGGGGTTTAAACCAAAGCTTATATTCCCCATCCCACCAAGTGCTGAGGACTCAGGACCTTGCAGGAACAGCCAGATGAAACCATGGGAACTGTTTGTACAGGGCAATGTAAATACCATAGGTTTAGTCTGAACCTTTGCTGAGAGTTTAGTTGGCTACCCAGCTGTGAATACCCGTGTCTCAGGACAAGCAGTTGCATGACTGCTGCTGCTGACACATGGGAGGTGGTGGGAGCATGTGAGGACAGGACAGAGATTCCCCTTTTGGCACCACTGCCCAGGGACATCAGTCTAAGCTGCCACTGGAGCCACAGCTCCAGGGAGAAATATACAACCCACGCATCAGAAAAATATTGGGCAGCGATCTCCCGTTTAAGGTTTCCTAATTCTGGAGTCATTCCAGGCCCAGCTCGCGCTCAAGGCAGGACAATGTGTCATCAGAGAGAAGTAGCACGATGGAAAAGTTCAGCTGTTGCCTCTTCCCTTGACACACCACCCTCATGAGGAAGAGCTTCTGTGGGTTTCAGCCTCTTGCTCCTTTTGCACCAGTCTGCCACAGAGGAACAGCTCAAGTCTTAAGCTTGGCATCTGCAGTGTTAAAAAGAGCTTTGAAACCCTGTATTTGCATAAGTAGTTTTCCTCATGCTGGCAGCTTTAATGACCTACACTGCACCTCTGAATGACTCATGGCTTAAAATGCGAGAACATGGGCATTTACTGTCATCAGTGTGGGATAGGAAATGATTGTTCTGAACACAGCACCGTGCAGTCCTCGTGGCCAGGGGTCCTCAGTGAAGCCTCTGCTAAGTACTCGGTGCTAGTAACTGAACGTTCCCAATAGCTACGCATAGCTCGACACAAGTCCCTCAAATACACAGAGAAGACCATGGAATCGAGGTGAGAGAACTGAAATATTTTACAGGCCAAAACCTGCAAACAGCAGTAACAAATGACTCCTCAAACGAGCATAAACGTTAATTATACCAGAGGAAGCCACGCGCACCCAGATACGCTGCCTGTTTGCTTGGTTTTGCTGTCATTTCCCATTAGTCATTACAGAAGAACACCAGAGCTGAGCACAAAGTCTGAGTCACAACCGCACCAATTCTAAAAATTCTGACATCTCCTTTTATGCAAATACTCCAGGACCTGAGCACCCACTCCCAGCCTCACTCCCTTGCCAGGGAATTATATGTTATTCACCTGTTCTGCAGAGCGCTGGGGTTTTTTTGTGGGCAAGACTCTTTTGTGGGTTTTGCTGTAATTTGGGTAATAGTTCTCCCCTGCTTTGAGGTGATGTCATCTGCCCTGTTATTGGTTTAGGCTAAGAAGGAAAGACTGCCAGGTGCAGGGTAACTTTTTTGGGGAAAAGGCTGGCTTCTAAGTCATTTTATACTTGATTTGTGTAAAATGCACAAGTTAAAGCCAAATGACATTGCTAGCAGACCTAACTCTTGCTTCGGTAAATCCTGCAGTCCTGTTTATAGACTTTTTCCAAAACATAAGAGTTTCTACAAGATTTTGATTATTTCCAGTTGTTTTTCAAGGCAAGTCCTCAACTCTAAAGTAAGGAGCTTAAAGATTCTTCCTCCTACCTTAGGAAACTGCCACTGACAAGAGAAGATAATTACAGGCATTGCTTCTGGTTTGATTTTTAAACTTCTCCTGATAAGAGAACTTATTTTTTTATAACACACTTATTTAAAGACCCAGGTATTACTATTAACAAAGTTCAGTGTACCACAGAATCAGGATGCAGGACAATGGTTGGCAATACCCACCTTTATGTAAATCAGTTAATGTAACACCAGTTGTGACACCTTGCACAGAATGAGGCGTCCTATCTCAGATACAGTCCTATAGGTGCTGTGGAAAGACAGATGAACACCATCAAAATTTAAACATACTGAGAAATGGAAAGCCTTACAAAGCAAATCAAGGAGAGGATATAAGAAGGGTACAGAGCAGTTTGGTATCTCCTGTTCTCCCCAGTGCAGGAAACTGGAGAGAATTTGGCAACTTTCAGAAAGAAGGGGAAAAAAAAAAAAGATACTTTTCTTCACAAGTGATTAGATTGCAAAACTTTGCATTAGAAGAAATTATTCAATCTAAGGCCAACAATACTCAGTTACTCTGCTTAGCAAAAATGCTGACAGGGTTTCACATGTCAAGCTGATCTCTAAACATGTAAGGTAGAGACGCAACTCAGGGTAGCACAACCTGTGCACAAGGGATTTCTCCTGTTTCACCCCGGACCATCCGATGCCAGTCACTCTTAAAGGAGACAGGACGCTGGAGCAGGTGGATGGGCAACAGTCGCTCGCTGCTCTAGCTGCAGTTTGATGATGATGAAGCTGCTGCTGCAGCACCAATCCATCCACACTTCTAGAGATGCCATGGTAGCAGAGGCACTTTCCACTCTTTTTCCAGGCACTTAAAGCTTTCAAAATACATGTTTGAAAGGCTGAAAGATTTTGTGCTTGCTCTCCGAGAAGAAATTACACTTTTGTGCAAATAAATTATTTTTGGCAATTAGAAATAATAGACTGGATGGGGGAAAAGGGGAAGCTTAGAAACTCAAATGGCTTTTTATTTTGAATAAACATGTATGGCACTTAGACAGCTGTATCATAAATTTCTGAACTTGAGCATCTGGATTGACAGTCAAAGCATCAATCTTCCAGAAGCGAGGCACATGCTCAGCAAGCTGGCTGAAGACAACCAGCACACACACCAGCAGTTCCAGCTCTGCTTTTACTCCTGGCTTCTCCTAGGCTCTACTTCATGTAACAAAAGCAGTGTAATCAGCTGCCAAAGAAAAGCAGAATGAATTCCTTAGCTACAGCTGACTGCTACACATTTTACTTTTTCCTTTGCTTTGGCATTCCTAGGTCATCAGGTAATTTTTAGTAACATTTTGTAGTCATAAAGGCTGAGATTTACAGCCTGGAGAACTTTCTGAAAGCATCGTGTCTACAGGAGTTAACCAAAGACAGTACTTTCCTAAACATGATTTTTTCCCCCTCAACGATGTTCTAACATTAAAATCTTCTGTTAATTTTATAAATTGTTTGAAAAGATGTTTAAAACACTTGACTAGCAGATTACCACCATGGTTAATTAGCACCAACTCTTCCTCACGATTGAGGATTCTAGTGCCAGTAAACACGTCACTCCAAAAATCACACAAAGCCTCGGCGTCTCCCAAGCTTTTTACTCATGTTGGCAAACGCAAGAAGAGAGCTGTTCTGCTACTTACTAGTCAAACGCTACTTCCTTGCAACACTCGACCTTTTAAAACCCATCGTTTTCTTTTAATGGGAACATGATTAAGGGTGTAATTGGAGAGCTGTATTTGCTGATGCCTTTAGGGTGGTGTTCTGAAAAAAAAAAAAAAAAAATTCAAATAACCCCCACATGTGGCTTTAAGAAAAGATAAACCAGAAAGTCATAAACAGGTACAAGAAAAACAGTATTAAAAATTCTCTCTCCTTTTCCAAATCTTTTTTCAAAACAGGTTCTGAAATGTTTCCAGTTCTGCCATCTCCTCTATTTATCTTCTGGAGAAGCGTTCAACTGCTAAAACCTTGAGCATGAGTGGTATTCTTAAAGAGGCAGTTCCATCACTTTTGCTAAGCACCTTCAAAGGGAAATAAAAAGAAATTCTGTGAAGTATTTGATATTTTCAGGTTATCAAAATTATAAAGGAAAAGACATCAAAGGCCCTGCAAGTGGCAATCAGTAAGAACTCCGGACTGGAGCACTGAAGAAACACCTGTAATGTGGTTGGTTTTTTCATTGCTCTTGTAATCATCTTTTCTACACAGCAGTCATCACGCTACATTTCTCTTGCTACGCTCAAACAAGTAGGATGCCTTTAGATTGTTCATGAAAAGGCAACAGTAGCTTGTGAGGAAAACCTAAATGCTCTCAAGATAGGACTTCAAATGCTAGTTATTTTCAATAGCTGTAACCACACTTCCCAGATTCCTGCATTTAGATGCCATGTAGTGTCAGTTAAGTAAAGGCATTCAAGCTGCTAGAAGTGTGGCGGGGTTAATTCTAGGAACTGACAGGTAAGGAAATGATAGCAATAAATCATTACAGTCTGCCGGTGTCCCCCCCGTGTGTGTGTCCCCCTTTAAAGTCCCCAACACAACTGTACAAAACCCCCGTTATGCTAAATGTCAGGATTATCTGGGACCAGCAGGCAGTACTATCACATTATTCTAGTTAGAACTTAACGTTAGTGATTCTGGAAGTGCCACTGATTATATTCTACCTCCCTCGTGAAAATCTGAGAAGCAATAAGAGCGCGTAGACACCCTTCCACCCTTTTTTAACGAGTAAACTACCAGGAAGAATAATAGAAAAGATTTAATATGTATTAAAATCTGAAGAACTGCTTTTAAACAAAAAGTCACTAAGGTAATTTTTGACATAGTAACTGACACATATTTGTGGTATTCCATAAATTCATCACCAATTAAGAGCCTCCAAACTCGTTACTACTGACACTGGCTGCTAAGCTTTTGCAGGGTTACATCTGCTGGCAATCAGAACACAGCACTGAAAGAAAATATACTTTGAAATCAAAATGAGATCTTTCGGGACTTAACACGCGAGTTAATGCTGCTGCTTACAGCAATCACTGACAGAGGTTCTAGCTATTCCCTCCAACCCACTTCTGTCCCGTACCCTGAACATTTTGTGTACAATTCTTAATGTGTATACAGCCTGAAAAACATGTGAGACTCCACATTTAGAATTACTGAAGAGCTCTTGACTCTCTAGATTACTAACAACTCATTTTGGCTTTTTTAAAACAACAGTATTGACAAAAACATCTTTTTAATCCCTCGACAAAACGTACAGCAAACCAAAGCAAAATCCCCCTGCACCCGGTCATCTTTCCTCCAGCACCATGAAGCATCAAGATTAATAAATAGGCTTATTTCTAATCAGTTTAGTAACAAAATACAGAATTAAGCATAGTAATAATTCTCTGGGAGCTGCAGCATGTGCAAGAGTTTCCTGGACTGGAATTTGTCCCATAGGATTTACTCAATGGAAGAGGTACAAGATGTTGCTTTCAGAAGGCATGGAAAGGAACGCCACTGTCAGCATTTAAAATGCTGAGAATTTGAACTGGTCCCCCAAAGGCTGCCTTACCTGGGGCTGGGGAACATCTTCCCCAGAAAATCAGAGATTTTTCATGAAAGCAGCATGGCTTCTATTGAACATGGCCATGTTGAAGGTGTTTGGGGACAAGTTCCGTGCCTAAAATGGCCAGAGATCATCTTTGGAGAGTCGAGCACATTATTTAAGCAGGTGAGAAAGCATACCTCTTCTCTCTCCTCCAAAATCTTACTAAATAGGCAAAAAGCTTGTTGAGCCTCACTGTGCAGCTCTTGGTAGGGATGAACCTTTCGGTGTCCATATTCTGGTAGCGATGTGATCCAAACCGTCTCGAGACTCTTTAGACACTTCTGCCATGCCTACAGATATTCTACTGGTCAAAACACTAAAATCAATACCCTAAATCCTGAGATGTTTCACACGATCATAGAATGGCTTACGTTGGAAGGGACCTCAGAGGTCATCTAATCCAACCTCCCTGCCACGGGCAGGGACGCCTCCTAACTAGATCAGAACTTCAAGAAACTTCTATGAGCCTGTCTTATTAAAATTTAAGCCAAAGATCAGTCAGAATGGAGATGTGCTCTATGATTAGTAAAAAAAAAAATAACTAGATCCTCTGTGCCGTGGAATAGTTTTACTGAACAAATAGCTCTCAAGATGTACTTTTCATAATTTTTATATACAAAACTCATAGAAGAATAAAGCTTTAAGTAATGAGTAAGTTTTACAGAGTAAATTGCAATTAATCATGACATAGCATGTTCTCAGATACTCAATACCAAGCTCACAAGTCAGAAGCATCTATCATAGGGCACTTAAAATTGTAACGTGCCCTTCCCATGGTATTTAAGATGTCCCACTTTTCAGCAGCAGTTGGCTTTCACCCAATGTAAATTAAGCTATAAACAAGTACTGAAATCCTGACGGTCTGATTTAGGGACAACATTCAGCACCACCTCAGACATTTATTACATGATAAATTAAATTACTAAATGGAAAGTTTCTCTTAATCTTTGGGAAACTTAAACATGCTTAGTTACGGAAAACACACAAATATAACTTATAAGGTATCTCCTCCAAACAAAGAGTTTGTGGTGACATGCAGAGTAACAGCACTTGCAGAATTTAATTAGTGTAGCTTTTAAAGCATTTGCAAACCACAACTAGTAGAATTTTTACTTGATTATTTGATTCAGGGGTTATGGAAGTTAAAATGCAATGTTAGCATTTTCAAGGCTAGTTTATAATAAAAAGTAATCATACTAATCATAATTTACTTTTTTGTACTTAATTATTTCATTGTAGTCACATTTCATTAAAGCAAACAAAAGAAGTTCAGAATACTAAGTATGAGTGACTGTGATTTATGAGTTATTTCTAATGTGCTTCTATAAAAGAAAATAAACCAAAACCATCTCAACTTAACAAACAAGTTTAAAGATAGGAGATAAATCTAGCAGAAAGCCCAAGCCACTGAGTGACCAACACATCAGCAAGAACAAAGTTTCTGAAAGACGCAGCAGTGATTGCATTTCGAATGTTGACATTTTAAAGCCTTTACTTTCATGGATGTAAGGTAATTTTTACACCCCCCCTTTTTTTTTTTTTTAGGTCACAGCAGAAATCAAATCCTCAAGGGTGAGTGCTCACCCAAGCTCGCTCTACATGGCAGACAAAACAAGTTACAGAAACCTGGACCAAGACCACAGTAGTTTAGAAAAGGTAAACCAAGGTTAACAGATATGCCTTCTGGAGGACAACACATGAGAAGGGTTTTAGGAGCTTTGTATCGATAGCTCGCTTCAGACTATGCAGTATTTCCTCCTCCCTTCCAGAGGTGTGTGAAATAAAGTGGTAAACGTGTTCTCTTCAATATTCAGTTCTGTAAGAGTTTAGTTGCAAAAAGATTATACTTGCATAAATATAAAAAGACACGATAAAGCAAAATATTTTTAATTAGTGAGCCAATCATAAATAAATTCACCTAAAATTAACAGAAGCAGCAGCTGTGTTCCTTCTACACGGATACTTTTTTTTTTTTTAGCATGTTTTAATAGTCAACTTCATTGTCTAGCCTGGGACAAAACAATTCATCATTGAGCACTCAACAATTCTGCACACCGAGCTAAGTCTTTTTTTTTTTTTAGTTACATTTTTTACATTTTCTTTACAAATGTAATGCTTATGTACATTATATATTTTATTTCTACAATTGATGTACTTTACTGAAACTCTACAACTTTCACAGGGAATTTGCTGAAGTCTTTAGTAAATATGAATCATTCCTTTTAAAAAGAAATTCATATAAACAACCAACATACATCACTGCCCTTTGACATGTTAAGAATTTGGATCTGGAAGGGCTACTATAATAAATGTAAGAAAAAAAGGCTTTACCTAATTGTACAATTTGTTAAGAAATATCATCCCACACAGCTACACAGACTCACCAGCTTGCAATAAACAGAGCACCATACCGCTGCACAACTGGAAACATGTATAAACCAATTTAAAGTTTACTAGTGAAACAGCTTCATCACTCCTAGCACTTTTAGACTGAAGGAAATCTGCAAAATTCTTTTGGAAATGTATACTTCTTTAGCTGTAAAGCTTCCAAAACAGTGCTGGTCACTGTAGATTGTGAAGAAGGAGCATCCACTTTCATCATTTCCCATATGCTTCTCTCAGCCCATGCTTCTGTCTGAAGTCAGGATTTTACTTCTATTTATTCCTTGGTCACTTACAAATCTGCTGTTGAATATTAAGTAAGAATTCATAATATGAGAAAGCTGCTTCTGTCCGATCCTCAATTAAATGCTGAAAAAAATCTGTTTTGGCAGGGTTCTCATCTCTGAAAGAAGAGAGGAAGGTGTTTTAGTTCAAATATTGAGCAAAAAAAGCCAGTCTAAAGTCAAGCAGAGGGGTAAGTTCTAATGAATTGCTTATTGTCCTTTGGAGTCCAGACTCGGTCCAAAGATACTACGAATGCAAATAATCCAAAGTTCAGGATAAACCAAAACACTATCAAACAACAGCATCTTATTAAGAAGTAGAAAATCATAGAAAAGTGGGTGAAATAGCAGGTAAAATATCTTGTAGAAACACGTAAAAGGAAACACAAAAATTATTTTGGTTTAGAAGTTAAAAAATATGCTGGCAGCAATGAATTGTGAAAGGGTTAAATTAAAGATTTACCTGATAAAGATGTAAAAAATAGAAAGTTTACATCTTTGCTTACTCGTATTCTCAATCCCCTCCCCAGTTTCTCTCATTTGGCAACAAAACAGAGAAGGTAAACAATGTCAACGACCTAGTATCCAACATTACTGTCCCAATAAATACTTGCTGGGACACAGCAAATATCTGCTGGGGCGCAGGTGCCTGTACTGGTGGTAGTAGTAGTACAACACGTAGTAAATAGCAGAGCTTTGCTGCACCCTCAGCACTACTCGCTCGCAATTCAAGCGGCAGCCACAACGCCAGCAGTTGATGAGCTTCAGTCCTATGTTTAAACATGATTCATCTGAGTAAGAAAGTCATCTTACTCTCTTAACACGTGATCTCCCAGCCAGCTCAGTAAACTGAGTACTCTAGAGGAGACAGATGAAATGTAAACTCAGGTATATATGTGTTATTAAATTTAAAACTTGCTTAAGCGGGTCATGGCTTGAAAAGGCTTCAGCACTTGCTTCCTCTGTCATAAATGAACTGCTGTATGGAGCTCAGTAACAAACAGATAAAATTATTAAACCACCTACAGATTATTAACCTTACTTGATTTTTCTTTGTTAATTATGTACATATTGAAATTCTAAAAGCTATACCAGCAATTAACCTGGCTAACCCACTGATCATAAAGGACCTCCACAGCTTTAGTTTATTCTTAACAATATAAAAATATGCAACTTATTCCTACCAATAAAACAATTAGTAACTGAATTTCAGTTCAAAGATGACCTTTGCTGCTAAGGAGTTTTAGGTAACAGCACTATAATAACTGGAAAGAGGGTGCTATTCAGTTTCTTCTAGACCAGATATTCCCACTTTTCATCAAAGTCAACCAGAAACTGTAAATACAAGTTGCCAATAATTACTCAGTATCTAACAGAAACACTTACTTTATTACTTGAAGAACTGGACTTAAAGGTCTACTGTCTCTAAGCCAAGATATGAAAGATCGTGTCCTTTCTGAAGAAAGCGCGTCTACCTCAGGAAGCTGTGTCTGGTTGAAGGTAATTAAAAGAACTCATCATCTTTTGTTATCAAAACTATTTAAAAAAGAACAGATTGTGCTAATCGTAACGTGACCCAATCCACAGTTTCCCTTAAGAAGTTACCAACCATGGATTACACACGCCCATTTCTTCTTCAGCTTCAAGTATAGAAGTTCAGTAATACCTGCTCTGTAGGAAGCAGTACATCTTTAACTTAAAACTGCCCATTAACAGCAAAAGACTTTAGAAAGCAAGCTCATACAAAAAGTCATCTTTCCAAAATGCTTCTTTTGTGGTTTTCTTGCCTTTACCTTTCCCTGTCAATCAAGTTCCTACTTGCTGCATTTTGCATGACTGCAAAGATGAAATCTGAACTGTAAGCACATTGCAATGACAAGATTATATTGGACTATTTGCTTGGGGAATGAGCCGAAAAAAAAAATAAATTAAAAAAACTTGAGCTAAATTTACCACCTCTTAGGCCAATATAACCTTTTAAGACAATTAATATGATATAAAAGTACTGATTAGAGATTTAAAAGTTGTTCCATTACTACCCTTGTAGTAAATGAATGGAGGACGTAATTGAAAAGCAAAGACAATTTTTGTTACTGTCATTTTTTTTCTCCTGTTTCCATTGTAATAGATGCTATATAACTATTGAATAAAAAGCTTTCATCCTTCCTCTATTCAAGTTCTTCCTGACAACTGTCAAGTAATACTTACTACCAGCTGGATCAGAGGGGACAGTTTTAAACTGCTAATACAAGCCAAATACAGAACTCTGAACAAGCAAGCAGTCTGGTTTTATAGCAGTCTCCTCCTCATTCAATCTCCTCCAGAACACCCATGTTCTTTTTAACATTGACTCAAGACTTGGAAACTGTGCAAAACTTAATTCTTACCCCTTACTTACAGGCCTATCCCATCATACCATAGACATGGTACCTTACACCAGCTTCAGAGAACACAAGGCTTCTAAACCCCACAATATTAATAAAATAACTCCAATTTTAACAATTATTACGTCTCAATAGATAACTTTTCTATTCATTCTATGATCCCACATGGATTTCCATAAAAATAATAAAAGTAGCAATGTCAAAGATAATTTTTTGGCATTTCACGAATGTCAAAATTGATGTGGTTTACATTCTTTCCTTGAAAGCATTCGACAACTTCTATCTGCCTCCTAAGAAGCTGGTTAGCAGGTATCCAATAAAAAACCTCTTCATTCAGAGGTACATAATTAAAAAGTGAAAATGCAGAAAAAAACTAGGTTAAATATAGATTCCCACTGTAAGCACAATACAGCACAGCTCATGAAAACACCTACCATTTTCTGTGGTACTGACGCATAGTTTGGGTATCCAAGGACATCTTTTATGAAGTTGTTATCACAGTTTTTTCCAATCCAAATGTAAAAAATCTGTAAGATATCAGAATCGGTTTTAGTAAAGGCCTTGCATGTAGTTTAGAGAAAGAGACAAGTGGTGATGGAACTGGAATAATACCAGAATAACACCTTGAGCATCTCCCGAGCGCTCCAGTTGCAATTCACACGTACTTATTTATATTCAGTGTTTGAATGCTTGCTTATTAATACACTGGTAGCACTGGGAATGAGATCATTGAATGTCAAATAGTGATGGAATGAGGACACAGGACACAACTATATTGGAACAGTTAATGCAGTACCTTCCTATGTTAAGTCCTAAAGTGGAAAATCTAAAATTATTCTAAGTTTAGTATTATTTATTACTAAAATTATAAAGTCACACCACTGTGTTACTGCACACTGACTTCCCACACCAGTGAGAAGTGCTTTGCTGGAGAGACTGTAGTACATACAAGTTAATGACCACTAAGAGATTTTGGAAAATGGAAGGCTCTTTGGTAAATTCTGATCAGTCTAGAATGAAAAATTTAACCTCTGACACCTTAATACAAACCTCAAAGATACTTCTCTGACCAAAATACGAAGGCCTTTCACTGGAACACAGATTACTGCCAGGTTACCTGGAATGCTCAACAACTGTTGCTGTTGAAGAGTTGACTGCTTTTAATATCACAGCATGCATTGCCTTTTATTAAAAACAAGCAAACAAAACTGAGAAGAAGGTGTGAAACTGGTAACTTACTGAACCACAATCCATAAGAAAAGCTCCTTCTCTTGTCAACTTCTCTGCAGACAGCTTCTGAAGAGGTGGCTGAGGAACAACTCTGTCATTTACATGTATTGTGCTCTGTAACACAAGACAATATTCAATAACACTAGAATATAAATAAATCCTTTTTTATCTTAACCAGGTAAAATAAAGCAGGGAAAACCACTGTTAAATCTCTAGCAAAATTGAGACTTCTCATGTAAGAGAATGTCATATTAAGCTTAAAATGATTTATGTACATTCAACAGCTCTAGAATATTACTTAACCTAAAGGCTACTTTATTACCTAAAAAAGAATAATGAAAGCTCATTCACGTCGTGTATGGAACATTTCTCATGCTGTAGATGCCATACATTCAAAAGAATTCTAGTGTCTATGCTGAAAATTTTCTATAACCTCCACAGATTTTTTTCAGCTTGTTCCACTTCACTAGAAATGCTACAAGAGCACAAAAATCATCAAATTCTACTCCCTGTTACAGTTCACTATTCTACTGCATTCAAGTAACAGAAAGTTCTTAGATTTAATATCCTGCCTGAAGCGAGACATGGGGTTGCTGACAGAGCACTATGACTGATCTGATTTTATTAAAATTTATTAAAAAGAACCCTCCTTTCCTCCCCAGTGATAAAAACAAACTAAACCAAACAAACAAAAAAACCCCAAACCCAGTATTTTTGGATTAAAGCTGCTTCCGCCTCCGATACAAAAAGAAGCTGAGTATCTATTAAGAGTCTGTGAAGCATTCTGCAAAAAATGGAAGGGAAAAAAAGAGTCTGGAGACTAAGCACATGGTAAAAGATTTTTTTTTAAAATTCCTTATTTAAAAAAAAAAAAAAAGAAGATATTATAATGCTATAGATAAGAAGCTTTTGAGGATTTATAGATAATGATGAAAATCAAGCTATTGAATTTCACTTGGGAAAGTTCCCAGCTTTACTCAATGCTCTCAAGAACTAGGTGTTAAGAGAAACGAAAACCAGTAAAAATATTAATAAAAAAATAATCTGTAATATATATCATGGAATTGTCTAAAGAAATTTAAGAACAGCCTGTGGCACAAACCTGAAATTGGAGTGGTACTAAAGAGCAGACTGGCACCCTTATCTGATTTAGAAAGTGGTTTGTCAATTTCAGAAGGTCAGATAAACCTTATTTTCTGCATTATTCTACCAGAAATTACTGATCTGAAATCCTTTGCTAATAAAAATGTATCTCCCAAAGAAGCTGCTGGTCCTTTCCAGCACTTGCACACCAAATACAGTGTTTCAGCCTGAGTTCCACAAAAAAAGCCCTCAACTAGGTTAGCTGAAGTTGGCTTCTCAAAGGAAGGGGTAGCGGTGGTGTATGAAAAGTCTGACTAAACAATTCCACTGGAGAACACCGAGTTTAGAGTCACATGTGTGAGTTTATGAAATACCTCAGCAGAAACTTTGAGACTACAGAGAGCTCACAGGTTGCCCTGAACAATACCCACTGCCAGAGAAACTACTCAAGTTACCAAATAATCTTGGGTGACATTGAAAAACAAGCACCTACATGGACTCTTCCAGAAGCCAGTGACTAACAAGCTCATAAAAAACTTTATTAATAATCAAAAAACTCACAAAATTATTTTTGCAATTAAACCTATCTTTGACCTTAAGTAAAAATCCCACTTTAGCTTTTATAATTAAAAAAGGCATCCATTTCCTAGGCTACCTCTGTAAAACATGCACTGTTAAAACCTGGTTTCATACATGAAGTACTTCCTCAATCTGATCATGACCACCTAGAATTCTAGTTTATCCACATCAGTCTGAAAAACCACTGGAAGTGGGTTTTTGTCGTCTTTTATTGCAGGTACCTTCATTTGGTTTCAGTACACAAAACCTAGAATCCTCCACCTTCACCCATTTCCCCCAGACAGTTCTAAAACACAAAACCACCCTGGAGATGTTTCCAGTGCATACAACCTTCTTTGCTTGTCTTTGTATACTAGAGAAACAGGGAATTATTGTGGTCAGTGAAACAAGGTGAAGTAAACCCACAGATCTGCTTACAACACACTACTGTATCTGCAAAGTACAACTTGAAAACATATTCTTCTTTATTTTTTTATGTAATTTATGAAAAATGCTTGGGTCACATTACAGTAACAACTTGAAATTATTGCAGCACAACATCAGGTTTAACAAATCATTAGAACTAGAAAGTGTTACAAAACAGGATCTATACATCACCTCATCAATCAGCTTGTCTATTCTGTACAAGTTGGGATGTATCATTTTCATCAAATGAACAAGAGGCTGGCTCTTCACCTGGCACATTGCATAGACACGATCATCCAAGCGCGTACTCATGCCTGTTCTAAACGCTTTCTGCAAGAGAACGGGGTTGTTACTCAAATAAATCCTGACATTTGTGTCGCATCGAAACTGTGTATTGCAGATTTTTGGAAGTGTCAAGCAAAGATGGCAAAGCTTTTGTAAATAAATGTTATCTTAAGATACAGTAGAATCTTAATCAATTCAACTTGAATACAATACCTTTTTAAAACTTCCTCCATTCTCTCCCCTTATTAAGAACAAAAAAACTCCCCCCCTGCCTTTGTATAAAATCTGGGCCAGCATTTCTCATTTTCTTTCTTGACAAACATCACTGGCCTGTAAAACTCACTGATGGAAGATACCACTTGAAGACAGGAGCCTAGCAGAATTGAAAAAAAGATCTAGCTCCGGACAAAATTAACTCTGATTTTATGTTAGTAAGAATTAAATGTTAAGGAGAAGTTTTGGAAGGGAAAAATACTTTGTGTTTTATAGCAGAAACTAGGCTCTCATAGAATAAACTATTTTGCAACTCTCCTACTGGAATTTTCACATCTCCTTTAGAAGCAATCAATAAATAATTGCTGTGGGAAGCAACGCAATGGAGTAAGCACTATCTTCTGACTCAGTAGAGAATATTCCTGCAATCAAAGTTCACATTCATTTCTACAGCAAAGCTAAGTACATACATCCTCAGATGGCATAAGCATTTTGGGTTTGATTTCCTCTACATCTCAGGCTCTTTTATTATTGTTAACAAACAAAAATCATGATAACAACAATAACAACCTGAACTTACTTTATCAGCCACTCTTAATTCTATCTTTTACATGGATCCTCTTGATAGTAAGTGCTCTGTTCTTACCCCACCATTAACTGCATTACTTATGCAAGAACCAAAGTCCTAATCAGTGTATTAGAGACCGAAGCAATCACTAAGCCAAAATAAAATGAGTTGTTATGATTGGATTGCTTACCAAACTTACATAAAGGTTTATTCATCACAAGAAAACAAAGAACTGTCAGACATGAAGATCTTTAAGCTACGAGATCTGTTGATAACAGAAGCCTGCAGTAAGTTCTCTTTTCAAGTATTAAGTTTGCTAATACAAAGCTGTTAAAAAGCAATAAATCAGAAAGCAGTAACTGCTTCTATGTGAACTTTAAGCTATATCACTTTAGTTTCTGGAATAGATTTCATTGTATCTCCATGGAAACTCATTTTCCCTCTTGGTACTTCAAAGTACGAAGCACACACACTGAAAAATAATTGCCTTGGTTTTTCCTCACAAAATAAAATTGAACAAGTACTAAAACCACCTTCCAACAAGCGTTATGAGCAACACCAATTAGCTGCCAAAATCTGAGAAATGCTAATTATTTATATGTATTTATTTACTTTCATTGTAAAACAACATAAGACAAAAATAGAAGAAATTTTAAATAAACTAAACTATGAAATGGTTCAGGCACACATTTAAAATAAGCTAACAGTCATTTTTTATGTAAAAATCCTGTAAGCTCGGAAAGATAACCAAATTTTCCTAAGTTCAGAAAAATGCAGATGTTGCTTGATCTGGAGCTGAAGAATTCCTCGAATGTTATTATGAATTCAGTATCACCCATTAAACTATTAGATTATATGTACCTGTTTGAGAAGGGCCAAAATATACAGTGGGAACAGCTTGAGGGAATTTGGTGCCATCAGCATGGACTGCTGCACATTTGAGGCAGTTGACATGTACGCTGCCAAGGAGTCTACCACGGCATTAACTAAGGCATCTCTTGCATCTGCAAGACTAGATGAAACGGAGCGATCCACAGCTGTTGGGTTAAGAAGGATACAAGAAGTTACTAGAGTTGGTCTCATTCACTCCCTTGAATTTTGCAAACATTAGTTGTGCTTTGGGCGACTCTTCAAAGAGCTGCGGTCCCAAGTGTTTTGGAGGAGTAAGAAAGATGGTTTCCCATAGAGGAACTCACTTTGGTGATGCTGAAAGAAGACAGTGCACTCGATCTCCATTCCCTAGCTCCCCCTCTTGGAGAATTTAGAGCATTGTTTAAAGCTGCGGTATATACCTAAGACTAAATATAAATCCTGTTTTAAACCGTACACAAGTAACAGTGACTGATAAAACTATCCACTGTCCTACCTCTAAGATAAGATTTGCAGCAATTAGTTTTGGGTTTTTTTGGTTCTACAAGAAATTTCTTCCATTATTTCAGTGGCTAATTATGATCAGCGTAAATGAAGCTTCATCTTT
>JAAGNO010031215.1:30656-49674 GCA_033439905.1 Ceryle rudis
GTGTATTTTGATACCAATACTCACGCCTGTTGAAAGACTGAATGTGTAATCACACAAAGGGTAAGAAAGTAAAGAAAATGAACCAGTTATCAGAAAAAGAAAGAACTACAGAGGATATGGAAAGTATCCTAATATTTGTGCTCTCCTAGGGGTGGGGGTAATAATATAACTTCTATTGATACTCTTGCACCCTCCAAATACCATCCTCCTCTGACTGGAACAACGCAAAGTGTCTTTGACCTAAAATGCCTTCCTCTTTGGAAAAAGCACAACAGCGTTGATTTTCTTCTAATGTTCTACTAATAATTCAAAATAACACTTGCATCAGTAGTATTCAAATTGATAGCGTGAAGCTGTTCTTAATTATGACCTGGATGTCAACAGTCTGCTCCATTCTTTGTGGTATCATTAAGAATGCACTAAGCTATTTTCACAGTATTCTAAGTTTTAGGATTGAATTATTTCAATAAAACTCAATTACATAGCACTGATTTTTTTCTGTCTAGTTACATTGAGCACTATAAGCTTAAAGAGAAAGTTACAGAAGTTTGGTATCCCAAATTAGTACTCAAAGCTGGCAAACACAAACAGCAGTAGTGTATCAGAATCACAGAATGGTAGGGGCTGGAAGGGACCTCCGAAAATCATCGAGTCCAACCCCCCCCACCAGAGCAGGAACAAGGTATGTTCTCTATCAGTACAGGGTATGTTCTGTTACTTCCATCTGTCACAAGGGTAGAAGTCTCAAAAATCTTTTTATACTATTACCACCCATATATTGATTGTAAAGACTTTAAGTTAGAAGAAAAAAATGTCATCATTCAAGAAACTAAGATGGTGAGAAACATCAAACTCACAAAACCAGGTCATCCAGACAAAACACAGGCAGAATCCTTACAACCAAGAGTGTAACATTTCAATTAATCAGGACAAGCTACTTAAAGAAAACAAAATTCTAAAGGTCGCTACAAAGCAAGCAGGTTACAATTGAACCTCTGTGCCTGACCATAAAGACATACTTTAGAAGGAGAAAAAAACCAGCACAGACTAATTTACTGTCTTAAAAAGCACACTTATTACCTTTCAATATTTACTTTACAATCTTAACTGTAAGAGTTCCCTATGTGCAAAATGAGAGACAAGTAAACCCTGCTCAATGCAACGGTACGAACGGCATCGAGCTGCTTAACATAAGCAATTAGCAGTTGAAGTTCTAGAGGTAGTTCTCTTCAGTTAAGAGTTTAAAGCCTACTGCAAATCCAAATATTAATAGTATGGGAGTATTGAAAGTTGTGAATATGACTTTGTTAGATACATAAAACATCTGGTATTAGGATCACCAAAAATGTCCGTTTGCTGACCACCACTGAACTCCTTTTTTTATTTACTATACTAACAGCCGGGACATTTCTAGTTAACTGGGTACATGATGAGTCGGAGAGATGTTTTGTCTTAGGAAAAAAAGTTTCAGGG
The DNA here is from genome assembly GCA_033439905.1 of Ceryle rudis. NCBI lineage: Eukaryota > Metazoa > Chordata > Aves > Coraciiformes > Cerylidae > Ceryle > Ceryle rudis. Next base: position 32,130 of record JAAGNO010031215.1, read on the forward strand.
GATGGAAATATGGAACAGAACTTGAGTGGGAAGAGAACAAGATACTGGTGTAAAGCTAAAGCCAACCTGCTTCCTCATCCTCCTCATCCTCTTCCTCATCATCTGAACTTGATGACAAGGGAGCTGGTGCAGAGCTAGCTTGGTTATTAATATATCCACCATACTGCATGCCTGTGAAGTGGAAAGCACAAACATAAGAGTCAGACAGACAGGAAAGATGAGAAACGGAAGTCACAAATCATTGCATTAAAAGTGAGAGAAATCAGTCGTTCTCGAGAAAATCCCAACAAGCAAAAAGTTAAATCTACACCGCTGGGCTAGAGAACTATAGCTCATCTAAGACTATAGAGCAGCACAGCAGGAGCAGTTTTTAGTGGGCTAGTTTAGCAAAGCAACAGTAGCACATGGAAGCTTGCAGGGAATTTTATATATATATATGTGTGTGTGTTTGTATGCACATGCATGTTAGGAAGTTAAACACACAGACTTTTTATATATGTATTTAATATCAGTTTGTCTCCTGGAATACTTTCAGAAGTTAAAACATGGAAATAAATCAGTTCCTTCCTAGATAAATTCAAATTGTGTAATGAAAACATTACTATTAAACTCTTGCTTGGCACACCTGCCCCTTTTAGGGCAGAAATAATTCACATAGGAATTCTGAACACTGTTAGAAATCAATGATACATATTTCTTCTGGAACATGCAAGAGTACAAATATACACCTCAGCAACACAGTCACTGAAATCAAACCAGGTAAACCCCAAAACTTGGTTAGTCTTATTTTTAAATCAGTGTTTACATTCAGGCTCACAGACCCATATTTCAGCACCTAAATACACTATCCACTTTTAAGATCTGGTGACGATGCAACAACTGTTACACCACTGTCACCTCCAAACCATAATCTACAGGGGTTTTGTGTAGTGGTTTGGGGTTTTTTTTGTTGGTCTTTCGTTTGTTTTTTACACTGTCTAAACACATGTGAACAATACACAAAAGCAACACATAGATGTGATTTTACAGCTAAGTAAAGCATGCAGCAATGGCTTACAATTAATTTCCTACATTCATCACTGTTGGTGCAATTTAATCACCTCCAAGAAATATTAGTTTCTCTTGTCAGGAGGCGGAGTTAGCAAGGATTTTAAATGTGCTTGTGGTCAGGCAGAGACATCCCAAACAAATGCAAGGGATCACTGTTTCTCTCGGCAATCCACTGGATTGCTATAACAAGAAAGTATGTTAAGCCTTCAAAACTCTTCAAAATTTTTCAGACTCTTGAGAGTTTGGGTTTTTTTTTTCCCCTGGAGAAGCACCATGTTCTTTATTTTAACACTAAAAATCATTACAGAAGTGCCGTGTGTTATTCATTGTCTGAAAACATGGGAATTAGTAACTCCCCCATCCACAACTTGAGTCAACTGTATCAACCTTGATTTTATTTAAACTATGTGCTAAAAATGCTGTTAGCTTCACGGTTCTTTAAAAAAGGGTTAACAAATGAAACCCACTTCAACTTCACGTAAGAAAAATTGAGGTGAAAAGTATCTATTCAAACATTGTCAGTAAAAAGAAAACCGAACAAAACCGTATCTCAAACACTCTTGAGAAGCTGAACTTTCCTACAGAGGTTAGTGCAAGAGAGAGACTATTATTTCACATTATCTAGTGCATTAATACTCCCAGAAATCCAGACAAGGTTTTTTCACAATACCAGTAGTCACAATGACGAAGGCAAAAATCAACACAAGGAGGTACAGCACCTCAGTTTCTCTATACTGCTAAAACACAGGACTAACTCAAGGATTCATAGTCCCATCTTTTATGAAGGCTACTGGATGCACTTGAGGAGGATACAAGAAAATCATTCTCTGTGCAAAACCAGACTACAGCCAAGAAGATTATGTCTTTTCTCAGGTCTAGGAGAGCTACTGAGGAATAAGACAGAACAACCATATTATTGTGAAGAAGAAAAAACAACTTAAAATAATTAACATGCAAGAAAAATGGAAAAAAGTCAGGCTGACAAGAAGAGATGCACTGAAACAGAGAGAGCCAAAGTAAAAGAAGATGGGCACAGAGCAAGAGTGCAAAGACAGACCTCTAACAAATACCACGTACATAGACAGGAGAAGAAAGATAGTAAAACTATGTGAAAAGGGCACGACAGTGCAAACACTCCAAGCATGTGCAGATGAGAGAAAAAGACCGAATTAGTCATTCTACTCACACTACTTTGGAATGTTTTTCGGAAAACAAACTTCTACTGCTAGAACTCCCCCTTTTCCAGTCACTACTCACATAGATAACGGATGCATGTGTTCAGTAAGAAGACAGAAAGAGAGACTGAAAAATATGCTAGTGACACAGAAGTTTAGGAATCATGACCTACGCCACTATGAATCCTCTAGAGGCAGAGCTGGCTTGACTCTTACCAGCCTTAGGAGTTTGCATAGATTTTTTTATTGCCAGCAGTACTACAAATTTCTACCTTTAAGAAATCCTACATTGTGCTAGCACAACTGCCCAGCCACAAAAACAATCTGAGAACTGATCGAGATAAAAAATAACCCAGTTTAAAAAGTTATTCTCAGGTGGAGAAGCCTCCCATTCCGGTTCACTGCTCACCAATCCCACCAGTACAAGGGAGAAAACAGCCGGGTGGCTGAAGACAGCAGTTCCAAGTGCCACCATGCATCTAATCATGATTTCTCTTGTGACAACTCACTTCTGCTTAGCATCTTTTACAGGGTTGCTAATAATGTCAAAATGTCCCACTCTTCAATCTGCAAAAGCTTTTTTTTTTTCCAAGTAATTATTTATTCTGAGATTACTTCACAGGTCTGGCTTAAAATGCAACCACGTAATTTAAATCATCACAGATTTATTGGACTAGAAACTTCTAAACCCTCCTACCAGTGTACCTGCAATATAATATCATTGCACTCTAAGGCGTTATCCCACTGTATTTTACAGACACCCAGAAATGTAGGTGGGAAGACACAAAAGGATAAACTGGGATAAGAACTCCTTTGCTTATGAAATAAACCCGATTATTTAGGTATTTGAAGTACAATTGCCCCTATCATGAAAGACTTCTAAATATAAAGTATATATTTTAAGTGGCTTAAGTTTCATAATGGAGATGCCACCAAAAAAAAGAAAAATTAAATAACCACATGCAAAAAAAAAAGGGATATTTGGAAGATTTTGAACTGGCTCTCTACCCACAACCCTTCTATTTTTAATAAATCTACTAGAGCATTAAGATCTTAATATTACAAATAGGAGTTCAAAACTCTCCTCCATTCTTTAAATCCTTGCATTAAATTATTTTCTGTTACTCATCATGATGAGACATCAACGTAAAACCCAGAGAAGTCTACAAATAACATCCAGACAGGACACACATTCTCAAAGTTCACCTCTAGGATGCCCTCTTCAAGTAAATTAGTTTATCTGCATTAAATATGTATGAATATTAATGTAAGTTTAAATAGGCTTTATTAAGTTTTAAGGGTTTGCTTTTTGTCCTGTTAGAGCTCAGCCAAGTAATGTTTTAATTCTGTACAGGAATGACCACATAGGAGTTTAAATGAATGAAATCCACTTCAAAAATTAATTCAAATTGGTTTTCCAGAATACTTTCATGTAGACAACTCTATAAGAAAAAAATCATTCCATTTAAGATCCGCATGGGAAACACAACTGGAATTAGAACAATCCAGACAAATATTCAGTAGATATTTTCTATTTTTTCACTACGTTAATGCCTACAAATAAAGTTTATCACACTTAATTATTTATCAAAAGGTACTGCAAGAGTGTATTATGTATTTCTGACTCCTCGAATGAAACTAAAGAGTTTGAAGTCTATAAAAATATCGCCTAAACACGTGAGAGCACGTGCATGGATTTATTACTGATTATATTAATGTAAATACAACCTGATCAATGCAAACTCCCAATGACTTATCTTTATAATCCTGACACAGATATATTGCTGGTTTTAAAGCATGCTCCTTCAGCTACATAATGCATTAACTTTCACTTATATGGAAGTATCTGAATATAGTGAAGAGTTCAGAAGTGATTTGTATTAAATGTACCAAGTATTCACACTTGATACTCCTGTATAAAGTCACTTCAAGAATATATCTATCAAGGCAAGCAGAGTTGGAGATAAAATCCCTTTTCTCATTAGAAACATGGTTGTGTGATTTCTTTAGAAGAAGCAGCAACAGGGTTGTTTCTAGAAGGAAGCAGAGCTACAGTACAAATTCTACCCAGTACAAAAATCAACTATAAAACTATGCAAGAACCGAGCACAATTCCAAAAATTGATTTATCATTTCCGTAAAATGGTATGCTGTACATAGGACTTCACAGCTGATCCACAGACAAGTTACTTCTTTACATTCTCCACTCCACCAGAAAAAGGAGGAAATGGAGGAAAAGGGGAAATTTAGACATTTATTTTGGCCTATTTTCAAATTTAGGAATAAAAAGTATGCTGTGATGCGAGCATGCTTTTGATAATTATTTTGAACACTAGGCATATCACATTGTTCTGGACAAAATTAATGCCTAATTCCACCTCACACACAGAGTCCTTTTTCTGTAAGAATTTTAAATTCAGAAAACACAACCAGAAAAAACATAAACAGTGCAGTAAACCAGATTTGGAATACTAGACACAGAAACACGTAACAGTCAAGAGGGGAGACAAAACATCAATTAGCAAGGCTGAAGAAGGTTCAAAACCCAACTGATACCTTGTTAAGAGGAATCAAAATATCAAAATAGGAAGGAGCTTATACAAAAACTCCTCTGTTCTGCCATGAGAGCTCTTTCAGCAGCTTTCCACAGAAGCTTACAGCTAGGGAATGACAAAACAATTCTATCAGTTTGAATTTAATTCTCAGCCTTGTTCTGTTTCCCAGTGCAAATTGCCAGTTTACACCTGACTTTTCAATACAGACTTCCTAGAAAAAGTATTTTTTAAGGCCTTCTTCCAAGAAGTTAAAATACAAAGCAACTTTTTAGAATAATAAGGCAACTAAAAGGTCTTTTTGATGAAGAGAAATGTAAGACTGCCAACAAGACGAACAAGCCAAAGATGACATACGGCCAAAGGAAATCAAACAGAAGAGCTAAGAGAAGCTAGAACCAGGGTGGTATAAAACAGTAACACGAAGAGAGCCTGATGAGATACAAGAGATGTACTCCAGTCAGACACAAGCAGAAGAGAAGCAACAAAGCTTCCAGCGTTCATGTGACACACGTGGAACAGTGCAGAAGTCTGTACTGTAACTTCCCATTCCCTTTTAGTACCTTCCTGAAGGGCCAGCTCCGGTGACTGTGTAACAGAAGGTGAAGATTGTGGCTGCGAAGAAAGGCTTGGAGCAGGTGTCCTTCCTGACGAGAGGACAGCAGAGGAAGCAGATGTTCCAGCCCCAGGTTTGGTAAACGGAACACTCTGGCTCACAGAGTGCAGGGGCTGTGAAGAATCAACACCACCTGAAAACAACAGCAGAAAGCAGGAACATTTGTATCTGCACAGTCAATTACGCAATGCAAACAATCACGGTTGATTTCACAGTAACTACAAAAACCAGTGCAGTACTTCAAAGAGAAATGCCTTCAAACAAGTATATATAGAAAAGTTGGTTGGGTTTTTTTAAATTAAATAGCTGTAATGTTAAAACTCCATTAAAATGAACAAATTAACAACTAACAGCAAAAAGAAAAGCATGATTTATTAAAATCAAGATCAAACAGAAACTAATTTGATCCATTTTTGATCCATCCCCACAACTCCAGGCTTTCACAGGTTACTCTTCCCAGGCAAGAGGAATGCAGTCCATGTAGGAAACCTCCCTCTCCATGTTTCTCCCACAAGTAGGAAACCTGAAAGTCAACTGTGCAGTAGGACCAGTATTCTGCCCCCCTCACAGGGCTGGCACTTTGTAATTTTGGTACTCAATTATGAAACCCATATTCCAAGCAATCTGTTCCCGTCAACCCCAAGTATCCCACAGAACTTCTGATGTTTTTTGAACATCTGGACTAGATATAATCTGCTTAAAAAAAGTCAGATTAGTGCTTTGAGAGATTTAACACAGTCCAATTGAAATTCCTATCAAATATGGACACTCTAACTTCAATGAAGTTCGCTTTTAAGAGGGTTGCACTTTGCACATGAATGGAAAAAATTCATCACATTATGATTCTTGCTAAAAAACCCCAAACCTGGCAGACCAAGCTGCTAAAAACAAGAATAGAAAGGAAACAGTTTCACCAGTACTACTCAGTAAAGACACAGAAATTAAGCAAGAACAAAATTAACTGTTTGCATTTGTACTAATCTAAGTTACAGTATTCACTAGAGTGTGCACATGTAGCCGTTCAGTTCACACGGTCCCTGACTTATGAAATAATGGAGTTATCTCTGAAAGGACTTGATAGGGAACTTAAGGCTTCCTCCTTTAGAGGGGGAAGAAGGGGAGGCACTTTTTCACAAGCGTTATCAAAATTTTAATATCTATTTCTCCGAAGTACCACATTTTCTATTAAAATGTACTTGCTATAACCTCTGCTTCTGCACCTTACGTCTTGTAGACTTGTTAGGGTAGCTACACAGCTTCCTCAAGCAAGATATGCGAGACAACAAGGGAAGTTCTTTGCAACATTAGTGTGTGCACCCAGGTTTTGCAGCAGAGAGGTTTTTTTATGGGTTTACAGTGTTTGCCATACTTCAGTTGAACATAGCAATGCTTGCAGCATCAAGCGCTGCTGTAGAGCGTGCTAAATGCTGTCATGTCCTAGTGCCACATGTTAAAAGCCAAAACCAATTTACACCCAGATTAGCTGAACATGTAAAACCTTATTTAAGTTACACGTTAAACTTTATTTGATGAGCCAGGAAAGTTTTTGAAAGCCATAAGTAACCAAGACCAAAGTAGTAATGATCATCACACGAGGTAATCTACAGTTATGGTAATTATGCTATCGATTTTTTTTCCTCTAGCCAGTCAGAAGACTGCACCCTGTCATGTAAGTACTGATCAATTTAGGATGGTGTGTTTTAGCTCAAGACAAAGCTAGACTGAACACCAGTTTACAATACAAGCTTCCCATCAACTTATCCAAGAAAAGCCCAATCAGGCCATTCAACATTCCCACCAACCAATGCCATGAGAATCCAAGAGCTTTGTCAGGCTGCAATAAATATACAACCCAATCCCAGTGACAGTATTTTCTGGTTTTCACCCTCCACTTCTCTCACCTCTAATGTGCACTGAAGTCTTCCCTCATGCCTTTCAACCATGAACATCTCTTGCACTAAAAATGACTGAGTATACCACTTGGTTACAACAGTCATGTAGCAATAAAGATTTACAGCTAAAAGGTATGTTACAGCTGTGCGGATTAGCACTTACCTTTTTTTCTATACACTATCACTTAAAGTTATTTCATTTCCAACTTAAGAACCTCAGGTAGTAATTAAAAAGTGTACGACTGCGGTATCATCTCAAGAAAAGGCGCAAGAACCATCCCTCTTGAATTGCTATAGCTGCAACCTTGATTTTCTCGTGATTTCCTGCCCCCACTTCCCCACCGTAACATCCAATTTCTATCTCCCTGCCTTTCTGTATTTTGGCTGCAGTCCTTTCCCTTTTTCCAACCACACCTATATTAGCAGATTTACAGGATTACAGCGTACATTCCTATGGAACTGGGGCAGCAAGGACTTTAGAGCCAGGTCTGACATAAGGGGAACTGTGTGCATGAGATCAAGAAATTAAAAGTGCCTCCTGCTCAAGCAGACTGCTTACAATTACAGGAGAGTAGAAAGGATCCAGGAAGCAGAGAGACCCATACGATATACCCAGAGGAGGAGTTGTTCTCCTCGGGTCGAGGCAGAGAAGAGTCCAGTAAAAAACAGGCATCCCAGTTAACTTCCACACTGACTGGAAAGCACCAAGAAAAACAAGAGTGCACCACTTTCAGCTGCAATAAGCTGGAAAAACATTGAGGAAAGCTACTGACCTAGAAAGACAAACAGCCTAAATAACAGAAAGTGTACTATTTACATAGCATAACACCATTTCTAAACAGATTTATACCAACGCTGTCCTGCTGAAATACAGAGTTCAGAACTAGAAAAGGGCTTTTTTTGCTAGAGGAAACTAGTTACAACCAGTAAGCAGAAAAATCTCAAATTAACTATTTCTATTCTACTTTATTCACATTTCCTGAAGCAAATAAAATTGTTCTCACTGGCTGTTATTCATCAAAACAAGTCAACTACAAAAAAAAAAATAAAGATTCCTCTTAAAATATTGTTTTTCCAGTGAAATCTCAGCAAGCTTCACTAAAAATACTTCAGCGATTTCAGACAGCGGCTGCCAGTTTTAGAAAAAGATTCTGTTGCAGTTCCACGCTCTTAGTATGTGACCCACAGCAGCTCAGGGGTTTGATCTACATAGATTTAGCATTTTTAGGGCTTTTCCAAGACCCTACACAAACTCCTTGCTATAAGAAAAAGCAAACAACAGTTTTAAGTCCAATGCCTAGAACTTTTCCGATTCAAGCAGAAAACAATTCAGAAACCACAAAAGTTCTGAAAAGCTCATGCCAGCCTAAGTTTCCTAAGTCCTGTTTAAACACACAGATTTTATTAAGAACGTATCATACTTCTATATACAGAATGATCCACTTTCCTCACAGAGAGCTTTTGGTGTTCACTGACTACAGAAAACTACTACTAAAAAACACATTAAGACAGTAGTATCCTGAGTGAGTCTTTTAAAGATTTGCTTATTTATAATTTAGGGATTGTAAAGGGTCTTCTTCCACAGCAGCAATGACAGCAAACTGTCTTACTGACATTCTGACTAATAGTAGAATGCTGTACCAAAATTTCTTTACATGAACAGTCACAGAAAGCACATGTAAGAGTTTAAGTACATCTCAATTTTTTTTCCCCAAGCTATTTTGCTAAAAACTTTACACAGAACAGACTGCAACTGTTTTCTATCATTTTTTCCTTGGTGGAGAACAGCAGGGAGGATGAAATACTCAGGAAAAAATTGCTTCTAACAAATCATTCATCGTTTTCTTAAATTCCTTGTGTGTTGTACTCAGAAACTTTCCAAGCAAGTGCAAGAACTGGCAATTTCCAAGACTCGACTCCTTTTTTAAAGGCTGCAAATTAGAATACTATATAGAAAATTACTCTTAGAACAATAAGACTGCACTGAGAAATTTATAAAGCATATCAGAGACCCAAAATGTAAATAAATTATACCAGGGCCAAACAATTATTCACCACCTTTTATTAGCCAGGTGTTGTTAACAGTTGGAGTTTTAATATATTTTAGCCAAAGATGTTGAATTCTAGACTAAAAAAAAAAAGTCAGATATTATTGGAGGGAGACTGTTTAGCCCCAGACTTCAAAAATGGTGTAAGTCTTTAGATTTTAGTAATAAAATAGTTCAGCTCTTCCATCAGCCTAGCTACTGGTTGCTATCATTATTTGCTCTTTCCCAGTCACTAAGTACAGAATCATTTACGTGCTGAGGTTGAGCCAGGATTCCAAGGGAAGAGTTATTCTCCAGATAGATCAGTTCCATAAATGAGTCCACTGTGCAGTGAAGCACAGGTCATGCTTATCTCAGCAGCTTTACAAGCTCAGAAAGAGTCTGAATGTGATTTAGGTAAAAACACCTACAGTCTGGCAAACAACCCAAATACCGCAGTATTCCTCAAGTTAAGAGTGGATCCAGTGTTTAGGTTTGTAGCTGCAAAGTGTGTACCTATCACACACCACCACCACTGCAGCCAGTTCAATCATCTCTGAAATTCAAGCACAATATTACTACTTTCTCTTGAAGCCATGGGTTATCTCAATCACTCCCTAAAAAGAGCACTGAATAGTTCAGAAAGAACACTATCCATTGCTCACATTGCTCTTCGTGGTCTGGTCAGCTCCACTGTTTCACCTTTAAATACTTTTTATGAACCTATCATAGATTTCAGGATACCGCCAAAGGAAATAAAATTAACAGGCATTTAAATTAAAAACTTCTATATACAAAGCACTAAGAGTCTGGACAAACAGTACGTTGTTTTCATACAACTACTGCAAATCTTACTATTCTGGAATGATACCTGCATTCTGTCAAGTCCAGCTGCAGATTCTGAGTTCGGATGAATCTCTTTTTCTTTTTTTGGCCACAGTTTTAAACCTTTGTCCTTCAAAGAATTCATTCTCGTGCCCAACTGTGAAAAGCCATTAACTTTAAAAGCTTTTAAAGGAGCTTCTAATTTTGCTTTTTTGAACAGTATATTGGTTCATGTTTTTGAAGTATTACTGCAAATCACACAGAGCACTGCATAGAGACAGCGTTCAGATCCCCTAATACTCAAAATACTCAGCTGATGGATGCCACTCTACATTGTAGTCTTAGGGGCTTGGAGGGGAAAAAAAATAATATTGAAAATAAATTGAACCTAGATATGGATTAGATCAGCCTGATTTAAGCTTAGCTGATTTTTCCAGGCAAAGCTTTACCATTATCAAAACCACATTGTTTCCTACATCCTTGTCACAGTAACCCTTCAGCTACAAGGACTCCTAAAAAACTCCAGTGTTAAACCATATCTGAAATATCTCCATAAAAAAAAAGGAAACATTCTACAGCTGTCCAGTATCTCTCAGCAAAAAAAGAGAACAGTCTTGCACAAGTCGAATCTCCACAAAGTAAGAAAATCACCAGTATAGAAAGGAGAAATTTACTGCACACGCTATTGCTCTCAGAGGAAGTACAAGACATTTCCATGTGGAGGCACTTGCACAGCTCTAATCTCTTCCACAATTCCTACCAAGCACGAACTACACTATGAACTTGTACTCAGTTTTCCCATGAAGCAGAAAGTGCTGCTACTAACGGGGACCGAGGGATTCGCCCTCAAATGGCAGCTTCACAACTTCATTCTCTACAGCTACATCCATACTAAAAATGTCAAGTCATTGCTTACAAAAATCAGCTAAACCACTGAAAGTGCTCATTTAAATGCTTATCAAAAATATTCCAACTGCCTCTAAATCCATGTAGGCTTCTACATTTTTTGAACTTTCTCAAAAGTATGTGTGTATCACTTAGGTGAAATCTTAGATCGTGACTTAGAAGAACTCTCTAGCCAAAAAAAGGAAAAAAAAAGTGTCTGTGAATAATAGATTTCAGAAATTTTGCATTCCTTCAAAGCTGCATGAGAATGTTCCCTTACCACCCCATTAAAAATTCCACAAGCAGTGTATTTTTTTGCATTTCCCAATAGAAGCATGGCAGTGATTATGATTAGCTGCTATTAAGAGGACTGGGGTAACCAAACGAGAAAAGCTTCAAGAATGAATAAGGACAGAATTCAAAATTATGATACAGAATTTCACATCGTGAACCAGTACAAACCAGCACATAATTCTGGATATTTCCCAGCCGTATCTGGAAGTTCACTGTCCTTCAAAAATCCCATACCTGTATTTATTTGGTTGTTTACTTTAGCAACCGATCCAGTGAGATTCCTGCAGAGGTTGTCTTGAACAGCCTGAGCAGATGAAATAGTTGATAATGTTGTATTGTATCCCACAGGAAGGTGCTGTTGAAGTGAATGAGGTACTGATGTACTCTGGCTAGAAAATGTATTTGTCTCTTTGAACTGTCCAACGGCGGGTAGGCTCTGAGAGGTAAATGCCTGCCCATACACACTGCCAGCAGCCGCAGGAGGATAGGGGACGTTAGGATACACGGCACTAGAAACTACAGGCATGGTGTAGTGATCAGAATTAAGGGGAAATCCCTGAGATGCAACTGGAGAGCTGACAGAAGTGCTGTAGTGATCACCAAATGCTGAATATGACGGCTGACCACTCGTATGCAAGTAGGATGCAGATGATATTGCTCCTTGAAGAGGTCCTTCAGCTGACCCCACTGCATGGGGAGGATTTTTGTTGTACAAATGCTGCAATTCCTGTGTATTCAACACGTTGGTACCCACAGAAGGTGTCATAACATGTTGTGCTGGTGCTGAATAGTAATTAGGGTAGTAACTGGCTCTATACTGATTATCCAAATGTGAAGCAGCAGCTTTATTGGGCACTTGGGAATAGTGTCCTGAGGGCACACTATAGTTTGGAGGATGCGAGCCATAGCCGGATGGGAACTGCATCCGATTCTGCACAGGACCTGAAACAAAAAGAAAATGTCACATGTATTAAAGTGCATCTGCCAGTAGTGCAAACTGACTCTGTACTCTAACAACCGATTTCTTGTTGGTTTCTGTCACTATTTTTGAGGTTAGTTTCCATCAGCAGGAAGTGAACAAACCAGGTATAACGCAAGCAAAATACGGTATTTGATGTAATTTTCAAACACAGAGAAGTAACAGAAAAATGGATCGCTTCCATTACTGAAAGAGGTTTCCATGCCAAAAACAAATAGAGAACAACAGTTTCTAAGTGTCTGGATGCAACAGTGGGCCTTCAAGCAACTGACTGAACATGGAAACTGCCAAGCTGCACTCAAACCAGTATGTCCATATATAAAAAGGTAGGTACTCTTCTCCACAAATCCTCAATAGGGTGACCAAGACAAAGTACTGCAGGGCACTTATGTTTGTCTTCTATGTTCTTTTATATTATGCTTTTATGAAAACTGATATTTTTATGAAACTCCAGGGTGTGTGACAAGGCACTTCATTTCTGTTTACTGCCTGATACTTACATCAGATGTAAGAGATGCAGGTATCAGAGAAATTGGCCTCTGCTGTCACTGCAACTGACTCTGCAACATTAGAGCTAATTACACACTGGGTGAGGGGTAAACAAGTACTTGTTTGGTAGAGACCAAACATTAACTATGTCCAAGCTGGTTTTTTCCAATGCCAACCAACCAAGAGCAAATCCAAAAGCTCTCCTTCGAGTTCTTTTCCTGAACCCTACTTTTTATTTTCTAGTGAATCACAAATGCATTTCCCTGGATGACTTCCTTTCTTAAAAATTACCACACCTTACTGCTTGCGTCACACTGAGTGACTGTGGTGTTATTTCCCAGCCCTTGGTGAATAGAAACACAAGCACAGGACTGGGCCACTCGCAGATTAAACAGCAGCTGTGATAATAATGAATTGTTGATTTTCATCCTTATATTTATAAAGATTACAAAATGTTAAGTATTGTTTTGAAATTCTGAAAAGTCACTGTTTCTCCAAGTGACACCCAGATGTTCTACGATTAACTTGCCAGGCAATTTTAGTATTAAATTTGTTAATGGAATCCTGTAAGCAAGGAACATACCGTCCCAAATTGCTTTCTGATAAAATTAAATTCATAATTGACAGCCCAAAAAGTTGAGTAGGAAAGGAGCTAGAAATGAACAAGAGTACGTTGGACTGCTGGGTCAAGAGACAAAAAGGCACTTTGGGAGAAAGCATAAGGAGCTTAAAAAAAAAAATACATCCTGGGTTTTGGAAAAGAGTATGTAAATATGCTTCTGATTCACTATTTTCTTGAAAAAGTGGGAGCTGCTTCATTGAGCTCCGTAGTTTATTCTCCTTTAAAGGAAAATGATTTTGCGTTGGCAAGTCATTAACAGCTAAAAGAACTCTGCTGGCAGAGTTCTGACTTGCTTTTTTAAGTCTGAAAGAGCAAACTCAAAAATACACCAATAACTTATGTCTGTCAGTGCTTCTTTCTTTAAGCAGTTCTGTCATGTAAGACTGCAAGAAAAGGTGTCTTCTCTGATGAGCCTGTGCATTTGTTCTACCAAAATATGTGGAATAAACTATTCTACAATTCAGAAACTGGTTTAGAAGCACCTAACTTCTAAATAAAAGGTCGCCTATCAAATCATCTCCAAAGTATGTAGCTCTGGTTTAAAAACACACACCATAAAGACAGATTAAATACCAATACAAGCTTAAAACTATACCTGAGCACACAAGAGTGTAAAGCCCACGAAGGTCTCGCTAAGACAGACACACCTGACATTTGAAAAGTTATATTTGATTTCAATTCTTGGTCTTTTAAAAGTAAGATTTGCAATTACAAAGGAAAGATTATTCCCATTATTTGAAGTGAGGGGGCTTTTTTTCCCATTTGATTATAAAGAATGTGAATAGAAAGTAATTTTTGTACTGCAATTAGTAGCTGAAGCTACAAATGATGACTAGATAATTGGACAGTGGAAATTGGGTACATCTTCAGTGTCATTTTGAAATTTGGTTAATTGCACTCTGTCCTGATGTCTCAGGTACTCTACCTTCCTCCCAGAACACCTGACTGATCTCTCAAAAGCACTCCACAAGAGCAGCTGAAAAACCTTAGCTCCACCCAGGTGTACTGCTCAAAGACTACCTCTGTAATGACAGCACCGAATCTCTCCTTCTACAGACAAATGAATACTTTATAACATTTTAATGCATAGCTACAGAGACATTAACAGGTAAATCCCAAAGGCCTTATTGCTTTTTAAGTGGGGGGGAAAAAAAACACCACCAAAAAAAAATCAATTAGTGAATTAGTAAAGTTTTACTTGCTAGGGTCACGCAAGTTTCGTTTTTATGTCCGTACATTCTCTCATCTGAGTAATAATTTAGCCATCTGCCACGGAGATGCACCCTACCTACACTGCATACTCTACATCACCAAGTTCCTTTCTAGCCAAGAACACCTGTTAGTTTGCTGTAACTTTTAACAACCCTTCACCTACCCCCAGAAATGACTCGCCACAGCACCCTCCCGTATCCCTTAATACGAATTATGGGATTCATGTCTAGCTCCTTCGGTCACCCAGCTTCCCACTGTTGCAAAATATTCAGGGATTTCATATCTTTCAGACCTCTATCCTCTTTATCAAATGTAACGAAACTACCCAAAAGATCTGAAGTCTGAGGAGGGACGTAAAACAAGGCTAAATAACGTCATAATGAAAATTACAGTCCCAAAATGCTAGTAAAGATACCGGTGATAATCTTACAAAGCAGTTCTAGAAAATACTAGACAAAAGTCTTCTGGAGGACCATGGGGATTCCATACAATTATCCTCTCAGCATGACATTTCAGTACGTTAAATTGTTAGCACTGAAGTCCTCCATCACTACTGGAAAAATACATCATCTTTTAGTACTGATTTAAGCAACATTTTATTATATTGAAACCAGGAAACCAGTCATTTTCCACTTAGCTACAAAGCCACCTGTAAGAGTACTACAATAAAACCTTGTCGAACTTGCAAGGCTTTAATCAGAACCGTATTTTAAACGGCCAGACTTATGAACACCAGCCCAAAAAACTGGCAGGTTTGGGGTGGGTTTTTTTAGCCAGTTATTTCAGTATCGGATCAAACTGAGAGCACTGTTGACAGAGAAGAGGGGAAAAAAAAAAAGAAACAGGAAGGGTTTTTTTCTATTATTTGTTTAAAAAGTCACTTAGACTAAAATTAAAGTCTCTAAGTGTCCCAACTGGACTTGTTCATTCACCTGGGCAAAACTTATTAAAACCAAAGCTGAACATCTTGTTTAATATCACTGTACATGCAAGATTGCTTGCTTTCTGAAAACCAAGCCCTCTTTCATCAGATGAGAGTACCTTCCAAGTTTTACCCAACTCCCCCCCCCCCCCATTTTATAAATTAAAACACAGAGCACTCTAAACATCTGAAAGGATGCACTAGTGTTTTCTTTCAGCCAAGAGAAAAACGGCTGTATTCACCAGAGTATCTTACGTTCAAACTCCATTATACCGACATAAAAATACATTTCGAAAGCAATGAAAATCTTCTCTGTGAAATTTAGTTTCTATTGGACAGAAGATTTCCACTACAGTCTGTTACTATCCCCCTCTACTCCCCCTCTGGTTAGAATTTAAGAAAAGAATCCTCAGATGCTGTGCTGTAACTTCAGAAGATTACTACTACAAGAAGATAGATACAGGAATCTAAAAATTCCGGAATGCTACTGCTAAATGACACAAAATGACAAATTCAGAGTTCTTGCCTAAAAATCAAACGCACATCATTGTAACATAACTTAAGGAACACAGAAGGCAAATTTAAGTTGAGTATTTAGCAAGTTATACAATAAAAATTTAAGGATAGTACTGAACAGTGCCTGCAATTCTCAGAATTAAAGTGTTTCACAGAAAACAAATGGTCTCCTGCAAGGTTTTAATCAAGCTGGTTTTAGGAACATTAGCAGCAACATGGAACTCCATGTTAATTAAAAAACCAAAGAGTTAATGACAGCTCTTTAAAATTCCTGTTTCATTCAGTAAAATACACAAGGAAAAGGTATTACGTCAGTTTCTATCTGTTTCTGTGAAACCCACTTCCAGGTTATTGATGCTGTAGTAGTTACGTCCTGATAATGACCTGTCTTTTATTAGAAGCCAAATAAGTTGGCATTTACTGAATAATTTCGACAACACTCAGCATTACAGTAACAAGGTTTGGACACACCTGAGGCACTCGTACCTCCCTAAAGCCTAACATTAATTATCTTCCTTTTCATCCAGTAACTTTTGCATTATTTGCAAACCAACTCAAAAATTACTTTATAGGCTTGTTAAGTGGCAAATTTATAGGCAGATAAGTGCCTATTGCCTACCTACCCCTTTGCACATGAGAAATATTCACGAGTAAAACATTTTGTAGGTCCTAACCCTGCAGACTGATCTGCGCAGAAGAAAAAACTCTTGTGCACTAAACAGCCTGACCAGAAAACGCAGAGTTAACAGTAGGAGCTAAAACTCCACGCAAGCAAGAGGCCCAATTTAGATACGAAACCATCATTAGTTGGGAATGAAAATCATAAGGCATTCCGAAAAGTTAACGAGGTGTATTAAAAAAAGAACTGATTTTATAGCGCACCAATTTAAAAATGAGGAACTGCGTGCTAATTATTTTAATTCATAGCAGGTTCGTCTCAACAACTCTCCGTCTGAAAAGCAAGTCAGTGGCTGTGAACTGTTTTACCTTTGCCTTCCAGCGGCCCGCATTTCACTGGTCCAACCTTGTTTGCCCAACTCAAAACCCAAGATCCAACCCAAGCGCCTACCCACCTACTACTTTTAAGCTCATGAACAGTTACGAAGTAAGAACTTTCATCTGCACTACCTGCTTGTCCGCCCGTACTCGTGCGCGGCTGCCAGAGCTGAGGCCTGGCGGAGCTGAGCTCTGGAGGTGCCTTGGCCTCCAGAGCGTTCCCAAAACGCCAAAACACCGAGCAGACCCCAATGGCGAGGAGAGAAAAAAGCCAGACCCTCTCCCCCTCTCCTTTAGCGAGCTTAGGAGAGGCTGCGCCTTCCTAAAAGTTAACTCCGCACGAAGCGGCGGGAGCCTCGGCCCCGGCCCGGCCGCCGCCGGGTCCGGCCGGGCTCTGATTAGCAGAGAGGGGCCGGGGCCGCTCGCGTGGCCTCGGAGGGGCTGTATCAGCGTTCAGAGGGCTAATGAGCCCCAGCTCACCGGGAGGGGAGAA
>JAAGNO010031216.1:0-23348 GCA_033439905.1 Ceryle rudis
CATGGGCACTTCAAAGATATTAGTGTATTTTAGTTTTGTGGGCACTATGGATGTATATGAAACAACAAGGCAATCAAATGTGAAATGTACAAGCTGATCACACATTTATATATGGGATCCTACTGTACTGGATTATCAGTTCACATATCATTCATGATTGGGGTTCTCTGCTGGTTTTGGCAGTTGCTCTCATCTTTTTATTTGTCACTTGGTTAATATCACTATTTTTATCCTCAAGTTTACTTCACCTTTGTTTTTGAATCTTTGCATGTTTCTTCTTTTTTATCTTCACACATTGTTTCCTCTTAGAGCTCTGGCTTGCATTCTTTTCACTAGTTAACTGTTTCCTGTTATATTTATTTAAATTATTTAATAGCTTTAAATATAGTCACTGTGAGGTTTTACTTCATTGGAGGAATGTCACTGTATTTCAGATGGAGAGAATCCCGTGGCACAAGGAATGTTTGCTTCTCTGGCCAGAGCTTGGGGCTTTCTAATGGAAATGAAATGATGCAGCACTGCATCAGTCTATGGTGTGCAACAGTTTTGGAGCATCTTAAGTAATTGTTTTTGTTTTTCAATTATAAATTCTGACATCCTGATTAATCTGAGAAAATAAATGCCTCTTACAAGGCTCAGTGAATTAGATGTTCACAGGAACTTTACAGCTTTTTGGTGATATTTATACAAAGTAACAACTTTGCTAATCACAGAGTGAAGAATGTTGACATATAACCAAAATACAGGTAAAATATAACTGTTTAAAGAAAAGATTATGCTCCACGATTCTATCCATGGCATACAGATACATAGAGATATTTGTAATTATTTTGTTCTGTGTACAGAAAATGCTACTTTCTGCTGAATACTTCAGTTTCTGCTTTGTCTTTTCTAAGAGAATCATTTAGGTTGGAAAAAAGACCTCTAAGTTCATTGAGTCCAACCATAAACCTAACACTGTCAAGTCCCACTACACTGTGTCTTGATCCCTACTAATAATGTTTATTATGTTTAATAATTAATAACAGTTTTTGTGTTCCTTCTCTTGTTGGCATCCATCATGTTTTGGCTTTCGTTGGTAGACAGGAGTTCATGAAACCTGCTTGATTTAATTTTATAGCCTAAGAAACCAAGTCTTCCCTCCTGAACTTTTTGAATATGCCAATTCATATTCTGTTCATCTCTCTCGTATTTTAGACATCAGAGTATACAGTGAAAGATCAATTTAAAATGACACTCACTAAAGAAACCAATCCTTCCTTACAGTGATAATCATGGTGACATGTACCTTTAGCAAGTAGAGCTGCTGGATTTTTACATTACAGCAGTGGGCACTTTCTCCTCTGGGACAGCCTTATCAGGCATCTCAGGAATTTCAAACTTATTAGTGCATTTTATTTCACAATTATAATACAACTGAATATAACTACAGAGACTGGAGCACAGAGGACAATAGAAATGTTCTGAAGTAACAATTTGGCACATACTCATACTCTGTGCTTTGTTTAGCAAGCACCACTTAAAAACTTCATATTTGAAATGACAGACAGAACAGAAGAGGTTATGATAATCTTTAAGAATATTAGGTGTGTTTATCATATATTCATAATAACATGTACCTCTGGTTGATGGAGTTTCTGATTTTTCAGGAACAGCTGCAGGAATTTTCTTTTCTGGAAGAGCCTTTTTGGGCACTGCAGGGTCTTTAAAGATATTAGTATCTATTAGTTACATGCATTAAGCTTTAAAATGAGCAGTGAAACATTGTATACTCAAGAGAAGGAAAAGAGATCCTTTTCATAAGAGGTACCTTCAGACCGTGGAGATGCTCGTCCTTTAGGTATTGCAACACTCTCTTGCTTTTTGGCCAGCTCAGCTGGTGGTCGTTCCTCGGGTGCCAAAAGAGGCTCTGGTTCTTTGTATGCCACTTCAGGCTCTGGTTTTCGAAGTGTCCTAGAAGATTCTAGTTTTTGTAGTGCTACAATTGGTTCTGGTTCCTCAGGCACCATAGCAGGTTC
Source organism: Ceryle rudis (assembly GCA_033439905.1). Classification (NCBI taxonomy): domain Eukaryota; kingdom Metazoa; phylum Chordata; class Aves; order Coraciiformes; family Cerylidae; genus Ceryle; species Ceryle rudis. The sequence goes on from JAAGNO010031216.1 coordinate 2,019, forward strand.
TGGCTCGCAAGGTGCCATGACAGACTTTGATTTTCTAGACACTGTAATATGCATTGATTTTTTGAAATCTTCAACAAACTCTCTTTCTTCAGGTGCTACAAGCACTGTTCTTTGTGATGGCACAAAAGTTTTTATTTCGGAGGTCACCACAACACGCTCTGATCTTTGGGTTGATGCAACTGTCTCTGATTCCTCAGGTGCCACAGTGAGCTCAGGTTTCTCAGGAACCATAAATGGCTGGGGTTTTGGGGGTTCCAAAATAGGCTTTTGTTTTGAGGGCATCACATGATGCTTTAGCTTTTGGGGTGGCACATCAAGCTTGGGTTCCTCAGGTACCACCACAAACTCTGGTTTCTCAGGCACTACAACATACTCTGTTTTTTGGGGTTCCAAAACAGGCTTTTGTTCTGAGGGCATCACACGATACTTTAGCTTTTGGGGTGGCACAGCAAGCTTGGGTTCCTCAGGTACCACCACAAACTCTGGTTTCTCAGGCACTACAACATGCTCTGTTTTTTGGGGTGGCACAACAGGCTTTTGTTCTGTGGGCATCAAACTATGCTTTAGCTTTTGGGATGCCACATCAGGCTTGGGTTCCTCAGGTACTACAACAAACTGCAGTTTCTCAGGTGCCACAACATGCTCTGGTTTTTTGGATGTCACAAGAGATTCTGGTTTTTGGGGTGGCAAAACAATCTTGGGCTCTTCGGACGCCACAACATACTCTAGATTTTGGGGTGCCATGGCAGGCTTTACTTTTTGGGCCAGTCTAGTAGGTTCTGCTTCTTGAGGTTCTACTTCTTGAGGCTTTGGTGCTGGGTGTCCTTTTGGTTTTTGGGAAACTGGAAGAGGTACTTTCTCTTCTGGGAAAGTTGTCTTGGCCACTTCATGTACATAAAAGATATTAGTTCTAAATTTAACAACTACACTGACAATCCTATCAAATGTAAGTGAATCATAAAACATAAAATCACAATTTTGATGAAAACATTAAAAGCATATCAGGTATCAATCATTTATGTTGGCCTATTTTATGATGAATATATCACATTTTTCCTTTCCTCCCTTTTCTGTCAAATGTACACCACCCCCTCCATGGCCAAGCCCCATACCCCCCTGTGCAAGTAGACATGTGCACTGATAGTGTAACTTAAGCTAGAAGTAAAATCCATGATAATTATAAACAGAATGGACAGGAGAAAAGATATTAATAACACTGCAGGTAGTAAGCTGAAGATCTTTTAAGAATTAACAGTGATGGCATCTAATTTTTCTCGGTGGAGCTTCTGGTATTTCAATTACATTGATATCTTCTATTCTTAGCTAGTAGAATGGGTACTTTTCTTCAACTGTTATCACTTACAAGATATTAGTTGTGGTTGTTTTCATCAACCCAAGTGGGTAGAATATTAAGAATAAATGATTAGGAAAACAGCAAGAACTCAAGTATAAAATACAGGCAATTCAAACGTCCAAGATTTGTCACAATTCTTCAAAAAGACCCACATATGTCTGTTTCACATACATTTGTAAATACATAGAACAAGTATAACTTAGAATCTCAGAGAACAGAAGGTCTGAAAAATCACTGTGTGAAAGAGCAGATTTGTTGTTGTTGTTGTTTTGGGTTTTTTTTTGTGGGGGGGTGGGAGGGGTGGGTTATTTTATTAGTATTGAGATTTACCTTTCTCTTGTAGGGGTTCTGGTTCTTCAGGTACAGCCACTGGTTCTGGGACAATTGCAGGTTCTGGTATTTTAGGAGCAGGTATTTTCTTTTCTGGAACAGCTTTCTTTGGCACCTCAGGTTCTTTAAAGATATTTAATTGTTTTAGTTTCAGGAATTTGAAGAATAGGAATTAAAAAGGTGAGAATAGCTCTAAGGCAAAAAATAACAAACAGCATCAGAAAAAAACCAACTCTTACACATTATCTGCATTTTTTTCATACTGCTTGATGCACACCATTAATAGCCATTGTTACTTACTGGGAGCTGTTCACAAGTGAAGATGACAACAGAATTTGTAACATTTATAAATATTAGAATATTAAAAAGAGGATAACACAAACTTTAAAAAGATAATATTTAGAGAAACAAAATCTCTGTGCAATTTTTCAGTACTTAACATGTACTTATAAGTGGTAGAGGTTTTGGTGTTTTAGGAACTTGAAGGGGTAATTGCTGGGGTTTTAGGCTCTGCAAGTGGTATTTTGGTTCTTTCTGGGTACTTTTGGCACGTTAAAATTAACAATTATGTAATTACTAAGAATTTAAACAAATTTAAATACCATTACAGTGGAAAAAGATACAAAAAAAAGGACACCAGGTGACATAATTAAACATAATACCCTTTAACAACTATGCTTTTTGCTCTTTTTCTTGATCAAGGGTCATTTGAGAGGACTAAAGAGGCTGCTCCCAAAAATGAAATCCAAAAATCACTGTTTATAAGATAGAAAGATAGAGAAATAATATAAAAAAGGAATTATCAGTGAAGGTAAGACAAATTATTGCCATGGTTTTATTAATGACCTATTCCTTTAGCTAGCGATATTTCTGGTGGTTTAGCCACAACTACTTTGATTTTCTCTCCTATAACTACTTCCTTGTAGTGCTTCAGGCACTTTAAAGAAAGAGATTACTTTCAGTTATTATATGGAATTTTACATCTATGTTCAGAACTTTTCAGTAGAAATTGCAAAGTATGGAGGTTCTTAATGGAACTATTGATTTGACATATTTATTGATTTAAGGTCTTTTATGTTTCTTGAAAATCTGAGGAAACACCTCAGAGTATTTTGGAGTTTCTTCTTCTATGTGATATTATTTTTCCATTTTATTCAACCAACTCCTGAATCTCCATTTGACTAAGGTTGACACTGTCCATTCTGTACTCTTTGCCACATTCTTCTATGCATGATGACTTCTTGGTATAATTTTTTCTTCTATGCACTGAGGGTTTTCTCCTGTGTTACACATCTGGATCACTTACTCTATACTTTGAAATGATTAAATTCTCTTTTGGGGGTAATTTTTTACTGTCAGGAGTACTTCAGATAACAGAGGTCTTGTCTGCCTCTAAGATTTCTGCTCTGGTTCTTAAGTATCAGTGTCATATCTGCCCAGCCACATCCGTATTTCTAATACAGTGGTACCCTGATTACAAGTATGATTCAAAAAGAAAAGTTTTCAAAACAGTAGCGTATATAGAACTTTGTCCACAAAAAAATTAAAAATTCATAGGATAACACAAACAATCAAAAAACAAATTACCATGATAAGGCAGTTTTTGACTTGGAATTTTAGTGTTCTGTAGTGTAACATACCTCTGGATGGTGGTGCTTCTGGTTTCCTAGGCACAACAATGGGTACTTCCTCTCCTGGAATTTTCTTGGCCACCTCTGGCACTTTAAAGAAAACAGTATTTGTATTCATTATATTTATGGCATTTAAAAATGTATACATTGTTAAGAAGAAAGAGTCTCACAAGAATCGTATCAGAAAGAAATGTAAGATAAAAAGATATGTAATATAAAAAGAGATATCTCATCCAAGAAATGTTGTATACTATTACATACTACTAGGATTTTTTTTATAAATGAGAAATAAATGGTAATATTTTCTTCTACTGTAAACCCTACTGCCCAAGAGAAACAGAAATCTCCTCAGAGAGTCACCTTTATTGACACATTAGCTTCAGATGGTGTTACTCGTGGCTTTTTAGGCACAGCAACATTACTTTCTCTTCTGAGAGAAACTTCTTAGGTATCTTGGACATTTTAAAGATATTAGTGTACTTTTAAGAATTACAAAAACAAAACATATAATACAGGAATAAGACAAACCAAGTAGATGTATAAGGATACTCTGACAACAGTTATATGTTCTGAAAAGTCTCCATGTTTCCATCCCTCAGACAAATAATATTTTGAAGTTACTTTGCTGGGGATCTTTTCCCATGGCACACAGACTGCTAGTTCGGACAGACTGCTAAAATGTCTAAATGAATGTAACAACTGGTTTCTGTGCTTAGTGCTATTTTCATTTTAAATTAAACCAATTAACCTCTGGGTTTAACTTCAGAGGAAAAGAGGAAGTGTATATACTTCTTCCTTGAGTATTGATAGAATTTCTGAGGCTGTTCACAGTACCTATAAACACTCATGATGTAAAAATGTTTGTTCTGTAAATCTCACTGTGTGTTGACTCAGACAAAGCTTTCCTTATTTTTAGTCTCTTTGACTAGTTTCTGATAGAGTTTCTGTGCCATCACAATAGATTACTTTTGGGTAGAAGATACAGACAAACTTTATGATTTAACCCAAACAAAATAAGGGTTTCAAGAAGAAACTTGAAGAAAAACGAGAAGGAAAGGATATGTTGATCTATACCTTTGGCATGGTGAGCTTCTGGCTTTTTAGGCAGAGCAACAGGTTTCTCTTGAGGAATAGTTTTCTTGGGAAATTCAGGCACTTGAAAGATATTTACTGAAATTAATTTTCATTTTATGACTTAAAGATGAGTTGATAAACAGGAAAAGGGACACATACAACATAAATATCACAAATCTGACACAAGTGGACCATGAAGTATTGAATCGGAAATAATGTGACAAACAGAAAAGATGTTATCAGGAAAAAACCTCAGTTCTATCAGGCTATCAAAGTACCTTTAGGTGGCGGAGATTCTGGTCTTTTATGCACAAGAGTAGGCTCTGCTTTTTTAGGAACAGCAACAGGCACTTTTTCTTCTAGAACAGCTTTCTTAGTGACTGTGGGCACTTTAAAGATATTAGTTCATTTTAAGCATTTATATAAAATACAAAAGGCAATTCATAAAAAATTTTAAAGCTTAATCTTAATTTTATTAGAACCCCTCACACAACTCTAAAGAGTGCTTCTGTAAACAAGCTTCTGCCACAACCTTTTAGATTAAAAAAAAAAAAAAAATTGTCAGAGAAAGTATTTTGGGAAAGAGAACATGAGGCAAGAAGTCAAAATAATAGAAGGCTAATCCCTGGCCCTGCTATGAATTTCCTGTTTACTAAATTTTTTTTTATTTGTCTAATTTTTGTCTTTTTTTTTCATGCAGAATGTATTGATCTGTTTGAGGAGCTGCTAATACCAGACAAAAATAAGAACAATGTTCCTTGAATTTTTTTTTCCCAAATGATGATTTTTTTCTGTCTTAATAATTATTCATTAGTTTAACATATGAATAAAAATCTGAAATATTTTTTTCATTCTTTGCAAATGTTTGCAAAATGACTGTTTTGTAATGTTGATCTCTGATCTCCCAGTATGTATGCTTCCTTTCTAAGACACAAACAAATGAACAGACAAAATTTACTCTTACAATAAGAATTCAAATGTATGGAAGCAGTGTATATAGCACCTGGTCATATTGTTCAAGAAAAATAAGCATATTGGGATTCCCAATTGGTACCTCACATTTGAAAAAGGCTAAAGAAATTCCATTTGGAGCTTATGTACCTTTAACTGGAGGAGCTTCTTCTGTAGGTACAGCAGCAGGTATTTTCTTCAGTGGGATAGTTTTCTTTGTCACTTCAGGTACTTTAAAGATATTAGATTTTTTTAGAGAACATTATAACATACAAAATATAAGTAAAAAAGAAGCAATTAATGTCAGACACATGGCAACTAAGGTTTTTTTAGAGAACATTATAACATACAAAATATAAGTAACAAAGAAGCAATTAATGTCAGACACATGGCATCTAAGGAAACATTAGAATGAACACATTAAATAACACGTTAGCACACAGATGGAATGATAAAGATGAATAACTAATTTGTAGGGGACATATTGCTTTATAGATTGGTGAAATAGTTGATGTACCTTGAGCTTCTGGTTCACTAGGAATGGAAACAGGGACTTTTTCTTCTGTTGAAACGTCATAAACTTCAGGTTCTTTAAAGATATTAGTTTATTTTACATATTTTAATATCATTTACAAGACAAGATTAGAAAGACCACTTATAATGCAAAAATACAGACATGTACATGGACAGTGTATATAGTGTTTGAACATAAATTATTAAAATATCTTATTTCAGCCCGATCATTTACCTACTATTGCTAGAAGTGACCTCACAATTAGAAAATACAAGTTTACAGAAATATTTCATTTTTATTTTCCAGTTAGTTGGTTCTGTGTATTAGTTAGAAATTGTAATTGAATTTCACATGTGTTCAGCTGGTGTTAATAGTCTATATATAGGATGGTTTTTAAACCAGTGTCTAGTTAAGGTCATTTCTTTGGTCTAATGTGGCTAAATTGCTTTCCTGAATCAGAAACTTAGTTTCTCTCTTTATTTCTATTTCTTTCTCCCATTATTAAAAGAAAAAATAATAACATTTTAAAATTACTAAACTATAACTAAATTTTTGGGGAGAGAGGATCTCAAATGTACAGATGGAAGTTACTAAATAATTTTAAAAATGAATGGAAATTGTCTCATATTTCACAGAACAATCCAGAGCACAAATTGATCTATTCACTACAATTTACTGTTTGGTAGATATGTCATTGATGTACCTTCATACAAAGGAGGCTCCTCTTCTCTAGGAATAATTGTGGGTACTTTCTCTTCAAGGACAGCTCTCTTATAAAACTCAGGAACTTCAAAGATATTAACTTTCTTTTAGTAACCACAAAATAATTTTCAACTTTAAAAATCCCAAACAGATAAACCCAAAAAATGAAATTCTTTTGAGGTCCCAAATGCTATGCCTTTTTGAGAATGAAATATTATACAGTTCTAGAATTGTCTTCCTGGAACAATTACTTACATGAAGAAATGTATCATTTCTGCTCTCAAAGAGCATAAGCCATTTGTTTCTCTCACGTATTGTCATGCTTTTTCTTCTGATATGTGTAACAGCTTTAATGGTTTTAACTTACTAGGTCTTGCCCTATTAATTCTCCACCAATATCATGACCAATGTATTGGCTTCAAAACCACAGTTTAAACTAAATTCACAACATCATTAAGAATCTAAAAGCACTGAAGGTTTACATACTGGTAGTGTAAGCAATGATACCTCTTCAGCATGTTTTCATTCATAAATCAATGTATTTACTGTTTAGCACATGTGTGGCACATAATTGAAATGTTTGCCTCAGAGCTTTCCATTTATCACTGCGAGCTGAATCTGCACTTAGTACATACTCATCATAGTGTAAAGAATGCAAGGATAATTTTAGAAGATGTGAGTTTGGAAAAATAACACAAATATTTCCTTTCCATGAAACATCATATCAAAAGTTCCTTTACCTTTCACTGGTGAAATTTCTATTTCAGGTGTGCGTGTAGGTTTCTTTTCTTCGGGGACAGTTCTTTTAAGAATAGCTGGCCCTTTAAGATATAATTTACTTTTAGGGCTTTCAAAGTTATTTGGAAGAAGTTAGAAAGAAAAACAGCAAATTTAACAAGGGAGATTCGTGAGACAACGAAGAATTAAATGTTTTGTGAAAGAACATCTATATTAATTAGATTAGACAGATTAGACAGAAGAATAGCACATTAAAAAATATTCTTGAAAGATGGCCATACATTTGGATGGTGGAATCCCTTTCCTTTTCTGAACAAATAAAAATATTTTCTTTCTGAATGACTTTCAGGTGTAACTTAAAGACAGTACACACATATTTTAAAGGAACTTTCACATACTTTCAACAAATGAAAACAACAGTGAAAACAGGACTCAGTTATAAACAGTTGAAAAAAAACATACTGCAGGGACATATGCACAACTTTCTCAACAAATAATGAAGAAATGAAGACTGGAATCAGAGTTCATGATTCATGAGGACAATGCAGAGAAAGTTTACCTTTAAATGGTGGAATTATTTCCTTTTTAGGAACAGCAGGTGGTACTTTTTCTCTTGGAACAGGTTTCTTTGTCACTGCTGGCACTTTAAAGATATTGGTATTTTTAAAGAACTTTTACAGGATAAATATTAGGTAAGAATAAAAGTTCAACAAAATGCAAACAATGCAAAGAGTCAGAAAATTCAGAAAAATACAAAATACAGTGTCCTCAGTTGCTATTAAGTGGTGACCTTGCAGGCCATCCATCCAGACTATTTTGCTTGGATTCTTCAGTATTCACTGAAAGAAAAACACTGCTCTTCTTGGGTGATTTTTTTTTAATAGGATAAGCCTTAACAATTAGGTTCCATGGACTATCATCTCTACCAACTGGGAATATGGTAAGGTTTTCATTTCTAATCAACTAACTCCAAGCCTTTATGCAAAAAAAGCCCTAAAACCCAACCCCTTTTCCACTGATTTCATTCCCATAATTTGTGTGAGAGACAACTATAAAAAGTAGCACCAAATTAATTTCTGGCAAATTAAATGCCCTGGTAGGGAAATTGCAGAGCTCCTTACTAGTACAGAAACTCTACTAGCATCCACTGACAACTGCTATTCATGACACTTATCTGTTGTAAAGCCTGATACAGAGAACACTTATTTAGGTTGTATGCATTCCGGCACACTATTAGCTTGAAGAAGGTCCTGGTTTTTTTTAGGATTCTGTAGGAAACTACAGAATGGTGTTATAGCATTGCTATGGTGCTATAGCTCAAAAACCTTTTATTAATTTATTCATCTACTTGTTTGAATGTTTAACTATAAAATGCCACTTATATTGTGATGGCAAAAATTAAATATTGAAGGTCCTGCCTGCACTTCCTTTCCTCAGAAAGTTGTCTTAGTTTTGATTTGCTAAAGAAATACTATTTTTTTAGTAACTTAATCTCTGTCTTTGACTGTACTGTGAAAGAAAGTTAAGGGTCTAACAGTCAAATCAAAACAGTAAATTACTGGATTTGGGGATTCAGAGACTCAGGAAGAAGGCTGTGTTTTTAATTTTATTTAATAGCTAATGTACCTTTAGCAGGTGGAGCTTCTTTTTTAGGCACAGGAACAGGTACTTTTTCTTCTGGCAGAGCTCTTTTAGGCACCTCAGGCACTTTAAAAAATATATCATTATGGTTTTTCATTTGTTTATGAGGAATTACAACAGACACACAGCAAGCAGAGCAATCACTCATTTGAAGAGGAACCATCTCATAAGTTATGCAGAGACAATTGAACAGCCACTTATATAAGAATTCTTGAGCAATGAAAGCTAAGGAATATCAGTGTAGAACTGTCTGCTATGTTTTAGATGCACTTTCTGTTTGTCATGAGGGATCCTATTATCATAAATTTAAATGATGAGAAGGAAGCTCCTACATAACTTTTAACACCTCTGTAACTCACAGGAGCTAAACTGGGCAAAAGAAACAAGTATTGGTGCAGAAAAATATTAAACTCAGGCTGAAGCTGAACTGATCAGAAAATTATCATTGATATTGCTAGTATCAGATCCACACTAGCTCACTCTTGGGCAGTCAGTTGGGGGAATGGAATCCTCCCTTCCAATCTGAAGGGAAGAATTCTTTAGGAAGGAGTACAAGAGAAACAATCTTTGAGTGGTTTTATCATTACCATCAACAGACAGGTGTATGACTACAAACAAGGGAAAATACAAATAAACACCCAAAGGAGGCTTAAGCAGTAGCTGGGAACTCAACAAACTATAAGAATAAAGAAATCGACTTGATGTACCTATAACTGGTTGTATTTCATAAGCCTCCTCATATATCTCCTCATATTTCTCATAAACGTCTTCTTTCTCCTTAAACTTATACATTTCATAGACATCTTCTTTCTCCTCAGCCTCCTCTTCATATTCATGTTCCTGAACCTCTTTATATCCCTCAGGTTCTTCAGGTTCCTCATATGCCTCAATTTCTTCAGTCTCCTGAATCTTCTCAAACTCTTCAATACTTTCATAAGTCTCATACTTCTCATACTCTTCATATGTGTACCCATACTTCTCCATCACAGGAGCAGAAGCAAGGACTTTTTCTTTCCGGACAAGTTTCTTGGATACTTCAGGCACTTTAGAAACAGTGTTACTGTTACTACCTTACAATATATTTACTTTTAAATTTTTTAAAGTTAGTCAAAATAATCCACAGAGAAAAGAAAATGTACATTATAACCACAAGTATAAGTTACAATAAAATATAAGAACATGCTCTTGAAACAGTATATATAATATAGAAGATTTTAGGAATGAGGAGGAAAAACAAATATTTCAGAGGAATAAGATGAAATATATCTGTACCTTTAGTTGGTGTTGGTTCTTTGGGTTTGGGCACAACAGCTGGCACTTTCTCTTCTGCAACAGCTCTTTTACGAACCCCAGGGACTTTAAAGATATGGATTTCTTTTAGGAATTTTTAAAAAAATACCTTAAAGTAGCATAAGTAAAAAAGCACAAAAAGCTGTACGGTTCTACAATGCGAACATTGATAATGAAGAGTTTTAACACAAATTGAAAGAGAAATCTCATACAACAAAGACAAAAGTTAGAAAGAAGGTCAAGAGTACTTTTAGCATAAATATTAATTATAATCATAAGTACATATACCTTTTGCAGCTGGAACCTCAACTTTTTCAGGGGGAGCAACAGGTATCTTTTGTTCAGGAGCAACTTTCTTAGGCATCTTGGGTACTTTAAAGAGAGGACCTACCCTCAGTGTTTTGCAAAATTTTTAAATAGACACAAACCCAGAAACTTACAAACAACAAAACAAAATTTCCCAACAAACACACGTTTAATGACAAATATAATACAAGACAGACATACTAAAATGTCCCCTGCTAAACTCAACTTGTATGAAGAATGTTATCTATTAATGATAATAGCATTTAGAAACTTCAATACCTTCAGCTGGTGGAGCTGGCATCTTTTTAGGAACAGGTTCTTTCTTTTCAGGAACGAGTTTCTTTGGCATATCAGGCACTTTAAAGATATTATTTTATTTTAAGAATGTCATCCGCCAGTAGTATGAGAAAATCAACAGAAAACATACACATACGGACATAATGAATTAAGGACTGATCTGCAGAATATATTTTAAATTATTTGAAGATGAAATAAATAAAAACAAAAGACACTTTATATCAATAGGCAGACTTCTTGAACAAGACAAATTATTTCAGTGCTTACTTTAACTAGGAATTTGACAGGCACTCTGAGACATCAGTACAGAAAGACAACAGGGACATAAAACTAACATAATTAACAAACAAAATCAAATGAATAGAGACATTGAATGAGAAGAACAACACGTTATTTTCCTAGTTATTAATTTACATATATTTTGCTGGAGGAAGTTTCAATTTCTCAGGAATAGGTACAGGTATTTTTCTTTTGGGGCAGGTTTCTTAGGAATCACTGGCTTCCTTAAGGATAGCATTCTTTAAAACAGCCCTGTGGAAAAGGACTTGGGGATATGGGTGAATGAAAATCTGGACATAAGCCAACAATGTGCACTTGCAGCCCAAAAGGCCAATCACATCCTGGGCTGCATCAAAAGAAGTGTGGCCAGCAGATTGAGAGAAGTGATTCTGCCCATCTATTCTGCTCTGGTGAGACCTCACCTGGAGGACTGTGTCCAGCTCTGGAGCCCTCAACACAGGAATGACATGGACCTGTTGGAGTGAGTCCAGAGGAGGGTCACAAAAAAATGATCAGAGGACTGGAGCAACTCTCTTAGGAGGACAGGCTGAAAGAATTGAGGTTGTTCAGCCTGGAGAAGTCTCCAGGGAGACCTTATAGAGGCCTTCCAGCTCCTGAAGGGTTCTGGCAAGAAAGCTGGGGAGGGACTGTTTACAAGGGCATGCAGCAATAAGTCAATTGTTTTAAACTAGAGAAGGCTAGATTTAGATTGGACATTAAGAAGAAGGTTTTTTTACTTCTAGGGTGGTAGAACACCGGAGCAGGTTGCCCAGGGAGGTGGTGAAGGCCTCTTCCCTGGATACATTCAAGGTCAGGCTTGATGAGGCTTTGAGCAACCTGATCTAGCTGAGGATGTCTCTGCTTAGTGCAGGGGTGTTGGACATGAAAAAACATGAAACAAGATCACATGCTCCTCCAAAAGATTATTAAGATTTACATACAACTAAGAACAAGAAATAAAGATCTCATGAATAACTTACAAGAAAAGATCATGTACCTTTTGCTAGTATAGTTTCCTTTGGAATAGTTTCCTCTTCATCTTTCTCAGGAACAAAAATGGGAACCTTTTCTTCAGCCACAACTTTCTTTGCTACATCAGGCACTTTAAAGATATTATTTTAAGAATTTTACTTTCACAATATCACAAAAATTCATAACATAAAACACAAGGACACCAAAGTTAAAGAAACATCAATCATAAAAAAAGTGAAACTCTAGCGGTTATTTCTTACTCCCTGAAAGCAGGCAATTGCAACTGGGATTAGCTTTTTAGCACAACTCCTAATTATACAGCATCATTGCCAGTAATAGCAAGATATGCTACAAATGAGAGGTTGTAGAAGATAATTAGCATCTAATTTTTAATAGAAAAACCTTCCATTGCCTGCTTTTCTTTCTAAAAACCTCAGCTGTTGAAGCAGAATTTTTTTCAGCATCAAAGGGTGGCCTCTGCAATAGTCTGCCTCTACTTTGAATTTCACATTTAGGGTATGTATTCTGGTTATTTGTATTGATCAGTTGTAATTTATTTCATTTTTTTATATAAGTTTAGCCACAAGGCTTGACATTTTACCATACTCTTAAGGAACATGTCAGAATATCTCCCTGAATTGAGGAATGTTCAAGTAACAACCCATAAAGTGTCATTACAGGTATTTTTTTAAAATTAAATTTAAATTAATTTAAACAATAGTTCTGAAAATTTATATCACAATGAACTATTTAATGCACAGCAAACACTTAAAACAGAAAACAAGCAAATCAATCAAGGCCTGATTCTCATCCCACTGCAGTTAATAATAAAATAGACAATCGAGCCCTGCCCGAGACCTAGCACTGTTCACAATAGGGGAGCAGCAGGTTGCTAGAACCAAGGATCTGACTTTACATGAATATAAATTAATTTTTAAAGTAATGTTCCTCTGAACTATGAAAATATATATAGAGAAATTATCTGCATACACCCCATGTGATATACCTTTAGCTGGTTGAATTTTCTTTACTTTAGGAACTGCAACAGGTACTTTTTCTTCTGGGACAGCTCTCTTGGGTACCTCTGGCACTTTAAAGATATTTGATTTAATAAGAAATTTTCAATTACTTTTAGAGCATCAAAACTACTAAAACCACAGAACAATGTCACAAAGACCAATAATAAGGATACTCCCATCAGAGGGATAATAAAGGTTTTCATCCAGCTTTAAACAATCAATGGAGATGTAGATCTTTTCATGAACTGAACAAAGTGCTCTGATAATTTTCAAGAAGGAATGGTGTACCTTTTGCTGGTATCTCTGGAACTACTTCTTCTTCTTCTTCTTCTTCTTCTTCTTCAGAAACAAAAATAGGTGCCTCTTCAGGCGGAGATCTTGGTATTTCTGGTATGCCAAAGATTGCATTGAATTTTAGAAAATTTAGACACAACATAGAAATTGAGAGGCAACTTACACAGAAGCAAAAGAGTATGAATTAGGAGTACTTTTGTCACAAACTACTAAGATACTTCAGTTAAATTCTCATAACAAACATACAGAAACAGTAAGAAGTATCATCCACATGTTCAAAAGAGATACCTTTGGGTGGTGAAGGTTCTCGTTTTTTATGTACAGGAACAGGTCCTTTCTTTTCTGGAACTTTCTTGGGCACTTCTGGCACTTTAAAGATATTTTTGTTTAAGAAATTCATTCTCAATGTAACATAAAACATCATAAAATTATAATTCTGTAGCTGATATTAAGATATCTACACAAATATAGTAAAATACATTGATTTTATCAGAGACTTATACACATGTAAACTTACAAACACACAGACTACAGCATTACAAATAGGTGTGGTAAGGTTAAGGGGGAAGTCTGGCTACTTAGGTACATTGTTTATTTTTTGGAGCATCTGTTTCTGAAACATCAAGTGATTCTGAATAATTTAGATATATAAGATCTGAAAGAGAAAGACAATACAAGACACAAACATGTAGAACAAGTATAGCACCCATGACTAACAGCAATGGCCACAATACAGTGTCCTGATCCTATGTTTATAGGTCAGTGACTCGTTCTGTGTCAAACACACTAGTACAAGGAATGGAAAAGTTACTTGCAGTCTTGTAAAGCTGAAGAAACAAAGCTAGAATTACAGTTGAGCAAGAAACTGGTGTACCTTTGGCTGGTGGACGTTCTTCCACTTTTTTAGGCACTGGGACAAATACCTTCTCTTCTGGAACCGCTTTCTTTGGTACTTCAGGCACTTTAAAAATATTAATGTAGTTTGAGAATTTCATTTTTGAACCATAAGGTAAAGAACAATGATATCAATCAATAAAGTGAAATGACAAAGGAGAACTGTCAAGAATAGAAGATTCTTCACTCTACACAACATTAAAGAACGAAAGGTTAACAAAGACTGATTTTTAATATATTTTTAAAAATACACTCATTCAAAAGCTGATATACCTTTGGCTGGTGGAGCTTCCTTCTTTTTAGGTACAGGAACAGGAACCTTTTCTTCTGGCACAGGTTTCTTCAGCACTTCTGGAACTTAGTAAGATAGTGTCAATTGAGCTTGGCATAAGAATCTAAAACACCATGACATACAAGCCAGTGACACTAAACAACAGAACACAAACACGAAGCACCACGATTTTTAAGAGCAACAATCCCTTTACTATCCCTTTACACTTTTGTGTAAATCCCTTTACACTTGTGTTTAACACAAGTGAGAAGATAAAATATAAAAGTCTAGAAGACCTTTCTGATCACAGCTAATTACAAGTTCATATACCTTTAGCTGGCGGAGCTTCCTTCTTTGGCACTTGGACTTTCTTTTCAGGTACAAGTTTCCTTGGCACCTCAGGCACTTCAAAAACATTATTTTGGTTAAAAAATAAGACAGAAGCTTTTCAAAACAGAAATGAAACAGAAAAGACAGTGGTACAAACATTTCATATGGAGACCCGCCTCCAAAAAGAACAGAACAAAGTAATATCAAGTAAGGCATCTGTAAAATACATATTCAGAGGACGTCTGCTAACATAAAGAAACTATATATACCTTTTGCTGGAGGAGCTTCTTTTTTCTTCAGAATAGATATTTTTTCCTCTGGAACAGGCTTCTTTGGAACCTCAGGCACTTGAAAGATATCAGTAATTTTTTAAGTATTTACTTCTAAAGCAACAGGAACATAAAGTGCAAGCAAGCATCACAAATATGTACCCAAAACATACAGTTATTATTTAACATGGTTTGATCATTAAGACAAAATAAAAGAGCAAACACTTTTTATTAACTGCTATTATATCCATTCTTCCTGTTCAGCCATTGAGGCCACCAATAAAAATGTTTTTAACTTCAAGTGCTTATTTGCTGATCAAAAGATTAAGTTAAAAGAAAGTTTGGCTTTTTAGAACCAGATATTAAAAAAGATGAAGAAGTGTTATGGTGAGTAAACTTGCAAAAATACAGGTTGTTTCTTTTCCTCCAATTTTTGATGTTTATCACAAACACTGTAGTAAAAAACTATGTAATTGCTGTATTAGATATTTAGTGGGTTTACTACTTCTCCTTATTTTCCCCTAGAGCTATGATCCTAATGCTTCTAAGACATAGAATCGGTTGCATCTGTTCATGTTCAATAAGCCAATTTTATATATGTTTTGAATATATACTTCTGATTTCATTCCTCATAAATTTCCAAGTGCTTTACACATGTAAAAAGTAAGAACATCAAGTTTATCAATTACTTTAATTCATGGACATAGAACTATGGACACATTATAAGTACCCATCAGTTTATAACACAATTTGTTTGGTAATGGCAATGCTAATGAGAGGTTTTCTTCGATGAAAAAAAAAATAAAAAAAATTCCTGACCACTGAATAAACAGCTTTTCCCTTTAATTGCAGTGAGGCAAGGGTTTCAACTAACTTTTGTACTCCAAATCCCAGAAATACCCATACAAGTTTTGTGATGAGAAGAGAGAATCCCACTGGCTGAGAATACTGCAGAAAGCTTAGAGCACATATGAAATAAACTTAACTATTGTGATAGAGTCAAAAGAAATTTTAGTTAACCCTAGTATTCCTGTTCCGGATTAATTTGGCTGTCGCAGTGTGCAGTCTGGACTTCTCTCATATTGCAAATCAATATGTCAAAATTCTAGTTCAAACAATGCTTGAAATACAGCTTTGGCATTCATTAACTAGTCAAAAGAAATTCTGAACTTCTTTTTGGGGAAGATACATTATGGACTGGAAAATATAGATTTCTAACTACTATTAGATGATTGTGTAACATTGGAAAATCAGATCTAGTTAGTCAATATATTACGATGTAGAAAGGCTTAATTACCAAGATCTTGGTGTGACCTAGTTGTGCTCTCTAAGCAGTGCATAGTATATTCATCATGTACTAAAATAAAAATTATTCCTAAGGAAAAGACCTAAAACTAAGTATTTAAATATGGTAGTTTAATAGATTTTTTATATCTTTGCTTTCATAAAAGTACATTATTCCCTTCAAATAAACAACTATAGGGTTATCAAAGATTTCTGAGGGGAAATCAATGTGACTAAATCACTTATTTTCAAGTACCCTGCCAGTTTTGTAGACAAACATATTTTTCATTTGTGACTGCAGAATTCGCATAAGCATTTCAAAATATTTCAAGCACAGCCTGATAGAAAAGTGGGCCCCAGATAATGATAAAGCTTTGTTATATTCTTAGCGGGTTATACAGATTTCATATGAAAGAGGAATGAACATGTATGACATGGAACATTTAAATTTATAGAGGTAGTAGCAAAGAGTAGACATATAGCCATCATGTTTTCTACACTATATACTAATCATTAAACATCTTGAAAAAAGGCACACTGTAAAGCACACTGGGACATATTAAAACAAAATTGTTTTATATTAACAGAATGAAAAGACAGTACTTTTCCTCACACAAATCCTAAAATTAAAGTATACCTCTAACTGATGGAGGAGCCTCCTCTTCATACTGGGGAACTTCTGACTCTTCCTCCTCATATTCAGGAACTTCCTCTTCATAATAAGCAGCTGCTTCTTCATAATGAGTGACTTCTTCCTCTTCATATTGTGGAATTTCTTCATACTGGGGAACTTCCTCCTCATAGTGACTAACTTCTTTATAATGGTGGACTTCCTCCTTGTAATGGATTACTTCCTCCTCATATCTGGTGGCTTCTTCCTCTTCATATTTTGGAATCTCTTCTTCCTCTTCATACTGTGGAACTTCAACATATACTTTTTCTTTTTGGACAACTCTCTTGCGTACTTCAGGCACTTAAAAGGATATTAATTAAAGGAATCTTAAAATTTAGTACATAGGCTTTACTAGTATTAAAGATCACAAGACATTTTCAAATAAGAATTAAACCAAAGGAAGAACATTCCATAGAAAACAAATCACTATTCACTATACATGGAACATACAAGACACAAAAACATTACAACATATTTCAATATTCTACCCAGTATACCTTTGGCTGGAGGTCTTGCCATTTTTTTAGGAGGATAAATTGGTACTCTTTCTTCAATTATAGCCCTCTCTGGCACATCAGGCACTTAAAAGACACAGTACATTTATGTTTATTATTTAAAATTTTTGTTGAAAAGCAAAAATATTCTTGCCAAGAAACACAAAAAGATATCTTACATATACATGTCTGACACGTAAAAGACAAGTGTGTTTATTGACACTGGACATGTAATTATGGAAGCCATAAGTATTCAATTAAGTAACAAATATTTCAAGATTCCAGTACAAGAAACTGATAAAAAACTTGCTTCATCCACTGTTGCCAACAGGGAAGTTAACCTTGATAATGGGCAGAACTCAAAATCCAAATTTAACCAATAACAAAGTCAATCAATTCCACTGCCTTATGTGGCAGATCCTCTTCGCAACAGTCACACTTCACATTACCTCACTAATAGATCGAGTCCTCAATCACTAGTAACAAAAGTTTTGCATAGAAAACTCTAGATAAAGTTGATGGAGCACAAAGAGAAAGCCTTTGTGAGTGACTATCACTGGATAAGAGCTCTGTTCTAAATAAAGGCAAAAGAATTAATTGCTGAATGAGGAAGGTACTTTTTGTCTTCTGTGAGTTGTTTTACAAAGTGGCTTGTTTGTTCAAGCATGGCAAGGAACCATTCCCTATAAGAGCAGGAAACTTTCTAGAAGATTAAGGTGTGAATATGTTTGTTTCTTAAAGATTTATTCAGGAAAGAATGCACACTTAAGCAGCATATTCCCTTTTTCAGAGCAGCAGTGCATGGTTCTTATCTTCTGAGGCAGATGTCTTTGGAAATTTTTTACCAGTGTAACTGAAAGTTGAACAGAAAATTACCCTAGCATTTTAACGTCTGGGAAACTACTAGACTTGCCAAGTTAGAGAATAACTCTGGCACTTTCTTAACAGACTGGAGATCTTTTTTGATCTTAGGAGATGGAATCCATTCTGCTAGTGACAGATTTGAGAATTTCTAAATGCCTTCTATGTGACAAGATACACTGAGAGTAGATCAGTTACTGCCACAAATTTTGATGCTTGCTAAGTGAGTGTTACTTTTAGGGCAACGTGAAGACTGGCCAGCTCTTTAAAAATTTTCTGGCAAACCCCTGCTTGATGATTAATTGTAAATGCATTTGAAATCTTAAAATGAGACTGATTTGAACTGGTAACTTTGGTTGATTTGATAAGAAAAACTGAATTGTGCATGAGTATCCTGGCCAGGAAACTCAGATTCCTTTGTTTTGTTTTGTTTTTCTCCTAGCTAAAACACCTCTATTTGGTATCCCATAGGAGAACTGTTGTATTTTATGCCGTTATGCTTTGGCCCCTTTTTTCTTCCAGACCAGCTGGCCTATTATCCCCTTACAGAAAGCCAGTGAAAGATATTCTTTCATCCTCCTTAGTACTCATGATCTGTCTGTCCCCCATCATTCTCCAATAAAGAAACTAAGTAGATTATTTAACTTCACATTGATGTGATTGTAATAATCTTACATATGAATATGATGATGCTGTTTATCAACAGCAGGAGGTCTGAAAGAAGTAAGCATGAGGCATCTTCTGGGTCATTTTTGACAAATTAATAGATTGCCTCTGAAAGTGATAGAGGAATGAATTTTCTTCAAAAGTTGTGGACTTTGTTCAAAGCCCATGAGCTGGCAGGTCCGATAGATGGAATTGTGCTAAGTGTCTCAGCCAGGCAGGCAACAGCTGAGGTAAAAGTCTTTTCTTTGACCTTCAGATTTAGGTGAGGAATTGCTGTCACAGCACAGGAAAGGACAGGCTTTATTTTCAGAAGATGAAGGCTTGTTAATATAAATGAAGAAAAAGCCTACCCTGTTTCCCCTCAGAAGTCAGATAGGTGGCAAGATTTGCAAATTTGGACCTAGTAGAATGTTTGGGCTTCCCCTATGACAACAGCAGTAAATCAGGAGGAAACATTTAAGCCTTTTGGGAGAATGGAACACTGTTCTGTCATATTCTACAAGCTTCACTTTCAGGATAAACTGGTGATCTGCACAGGACACATAACTGTGTTTAGTTTTCTTTTTTTTTTGTTTGGTTGGTGTTTTTTTAAGTAGATGACAAGATGTAAATTTGGACATAGAATCTTTTTAGTCTATTCATACCTGTGTATGAAATCTCCTTTTCTGTGTGAAAAGAAATGGATACTTCCTCTGACAGAGCCCAGTGTTCTTCTTCTGTTGGCACTTCAAAGACAGAGTCTAATGTTAATATTTTTCTCTGGTGCAATATTATGTACAATAATATCCCATGTGGGGTTTCTTAGAAAACTAGTTATCATTCCCTGACACCTCCCACACCCAGAGTAATTGGGAAAAATTCTGTCTCTAGTGCTTCTCAAAGACTCTCTTAATATTCCCTCAGGACAACAGAACATAGAGGTAGATTTTGTAGTATTAGGTTAATGGTTAGATTTAATGATCTCAAGGATCTTTTCCAACCTAAATGATTCAATGATTCTAACATTAGAACTTCAAGAAAAGTGCCAGACCATAAGGCCTAAAGCTCTGGTGGTATTGCATGAGGACAATCTTTTCATAGATTAATCCATGGGTAGGAGTACCTTCTTGTGGTGGAGACACTTTTCTTTTTGGAACTGCAATGAGTGCTCTTTCTTCTTTGGAAGTTTTCTTTGGTGCTTCTGGGACTTTAAAGATAGCAATTGTAAGAATACTAAATTCCAAAAGAAATCACACTTTCTGAAGTTCATAGGAAAGAATTATGGACAAAAAAAATTATGGGGAAATAGTACACATTTACATAACAAAGATACTTATAACAAACATAACAATCACACCAGACATATAAAGACATTTAAATTAACAGAGAAAATGACCAGTGGAAGATTTAATGCATAGTAGCTAGATATGCATTATTTTGAAGACCACTAGTTTGGGGGATTCCAGGAATAAATTCCCTAGACAATTTAGACATTTTGAAACACCAGGCAATTTTAGTAACAACAGAAATATGGTTAAATATTAAAATAGTATCTACTAAATAATGCATGTAATACTAGAATAATATAGACCAAAAACATCAAAAACAAACAGCATATTCACACATCATGAAGTAAGAGGGAATGATTGAGATGAAAGATAGAAATAATTTGTCTTTAGGCTCTTCAGAAACATGATTAAAACGCAGAACACCACACATACAGGATACTTAACAAAATTACTTTTCAATTACAAGAAAATCACAGAAACAGGGGTAAGTTTAAAACCCTTCACTGAATATTTGCAACGTTATAAAACATGTATAGTTTGGGGTTTTTTTCAAATGTGTTCAAATTTATTTTTCTTTAAATAAAGTTACTTAGCTTTTCTAAGTTGTTATGTAGACAGGAATCAATTTTGTTAAAGAGTAGCTAGAAAATGCAAGAAATGCGGGGGTGTGACTGTTCTCTGATACCTTCTGAATTTTTTTATAGAGAAGATGACAAAGGTCCTTTTTATTTATAATGAAGTCAGGAGAGACTGGGATTTGATTAACCAAGCAGATGGTGAGTATGATGCACATGGATATCTGATAGTTAGAAGGCTGCTCTAATTTCAAAAGCACTGGTATACCTTTAGCTGGCGGAGCTGCCACTTTCCGTGAAATCGGAACAGGTACTTTGTCTTCTGGAATAAACTTCTTGGGCACTGCTGATAT
>JAAGNO010031216.1:23448-111921 GCA_033439905.1 Ceryle rudis
TTATAGTTGAGGTTCACCTTTTAAATTATTTTAAATTAATCACAGTTTATGAATGTAACCAGATGCCAAACCACAAATGTAGAGACTTGACATTCAAGTCAAATAAATAAAAAAAAGACAGCGAACACTGAACATTACAGCTTGTGTTAGACAATTAGACATTATAGATATAAATCAGTATTCTGAAACAAGACTTCTCTTGTGTAAATATGAAAAATTATATACCTCTTTTTGGTGGAACCTCCTCTTTTTTAGTAACTGCAACTTTTTCTTCCATTATAATTTTCTTGTGCACTTCAGTCACTTAAAAATAATAAGTGTAAGAATATTTATTTGCAATATTTGAAATGCAGACATATATAGGAATTTTTTATTTAATCTGATTTTTTTAAAAGAAAATGTGAAGTAAACTTCAGCATCAAGAAAAATGAGACATTACAGAAGAGTGTACTTTACACATAGCCATAGCACAAAGATGAGTAAATAGTCAAAAGAAAGGGGAAATACAGACAGAGGTTACGGATACTAATGAACCAAAAATATTTAAGTAAAATGGCTAAACACAAATACCACAAGACTAAACAAAAAAAATCTCCATTATGATAATATTCTCATTTGGTTTACCTTTGGTTGATGGAAGTTCTTCAACTTCGGTCTCAAAAGTAGGCACTAGTTCTTCTGCATGTTCTTAAAAAAAGATTGTGCACCGTTAGAAAGTTTAACTGATTTCACCAATAGGCATAATACAAAAGATGAAATAACACATAAATCTCTTCAAGACAACACAGGCCACATTGCAGACGAATGGACATAAGTTCATGTTTGATGTTGAAGAAATGGGATATGTGGGATGTCTTTTATCAACATGCATACATGTTAAAGACGGATGAAGCAAAAAAAGCATTTTTTGGCAACAGGAGCAGACTACTGATATACCTCTTGTTGGTGGAGCCTCCATTTTTTTAGGCACAGGAACAGGTACCTTCTCTTTAGGAACTGCTTTCTTATGAACTTCAGGAACTTTAGAAAAATTAGTAAGATGAGAAGAAAGATGAGAAAGAATATTAATGTGTAATATTTGTAATTGTCTATCACATCACAATGCGTTTTACTGAGTTAAGACAAAAAATACTTTTCATAGCACAAGACAGATCTGAGACAACCATTCATCACTGGAAGGAGACACTACCCACATCAACACATAAACACAAGACAGTAAGACAAACACCAACTTCTTGAAGATACATCAGCCAGAGAAGAAACTGGTTTATACCTTTAACTCCCAGAGCTTCCTTAGGAGTAGCTGGAACTTTTGGTTCAGGAACAACTCTCACATGCTTCTCAGGCACTTTAAAAGATTACAATGCATAGTTTTACAAAGAGGGTTAGTATCAACATAACGTCAACACATTTCCTTAATACAAAAAAAAACCCAAAAAAACACAAATGGAGATAAACATATAGTGGCAACATAACACTCAACGATGAAACATCCAATATTTTATATGAAAAGAATATATACCTTTAGTGGGTGGGGCTTCCACTCTTTTAGGAACAGTTACCCTCTCCTCTATGTAGTAAGACTCTTCTTCAGTCACTTAAAAAAGTAAAATTAGAAAAAAAAAAAAGTATTTGACATCTATTACTGTCTTTATGGCCCTGGTAAGCAACAAAATATTTGTAAGACAAGAATAAACAGTGTGCTTTACTAACAGACACACATGGTATGACAAAATCTATATTCAAACCATCCTGCTCCCTCTGAAGCCAATGGAAAAAAATCCAAGCAACTTAAATGAAACTGAGATTGCATTCTCACAATTTACAGTTAAATAGTCTGAGGAACCAGAATGTGCCATGATATTCTGAAGGACCATTACTTTATTCAAGCAACCTGGTGGAAGAGTAACTTCCAACGTTGAATGTTTGTAAAAAAAAAAAAAAAAAAAAAGGGCTGATAATTCTCAGCATCTAAGAGATATGTCATAATTTTCACTGTATCAAACCAGGATTAACTGCTACATTGTTTGAAAGCAAGAAATAGAAATTGTAAACATTGTTACCCTTATTGTTTGTAAGATATAAAACATATTTATATAGTAGTAATTTTTTCTCTATGAATAGATATTAATCCACATTATTTTTGGTACAAAACAAAAATTACTTTTTTTGCTTTTGTCTAGTATTCCTACTATTACTGAATTGTGGCTGTACCTTCAGAAATCTCTTCTCTGTGAATGGAAATAGATACTTCTTCCATTTCTTCTTCAGCCCATTCTTCAACTGTTGGTTCTTTAAGGAAAATTATTAGTTTTAGTATTTTTGGTGGATGGATGAATGGAGAGATCAATGAACGCAGAAGATGAAAACCAATTCTTACAAGTTCTATATGACAATGACACATAAAGTGCTGCGCACAAACATATGTGTGACTTGCTCTAAATGATGTGTTTTGTCCCTGCCCCATGTGACCTATTGTGTGCTGTTGTGTCTCTCAAATATTCTTCACTGGTCAACTGTCAATCCATCAGAATGCCTCAGCTCCCCAAACTTCCCCATCACAACCGCTGATGGAGGTGGGAGGGGCAACAACAGTCTAAGAATTAGAGGTTGCTCCTTGATCCAGTTACATGAAAATAAGAATGACAGGAACAAGACAGAAAAGGTAGATCAAGAATTGAAAGGAAAGCCTGGCATTTGCACATCTATAAATGTAACTATCAGGGAAAACATCAACTTGTTCTAGGGTAAAAGGTTAATTTGCAGGAGAGAGAAATTAACACTGCATGTATTCATATGAATCTATATTTGAGTGTTCATATTTTAGATAGGTTACTTGCATGTCTGCTTTAAAAACTAATTTCTGCTTTTTGATAGAATATGTAAATTGTCAACTCATTAGTCATTAAGGAATATAGAAACAGTCAAACTATTGATTTCAGCTCTCTTGAAGGAGATATTTTGTGGAATTATACTAACTTAAAACAACTGATCTCAACAGTCTCTGAATATGAGAATGTGAACTAAAAGAGCTGGTGAGAAGATTACACTGCAGACAGAAATAGTAATGTTATCTGCAGGGCTGCAGAGAGCTTTGTAGGGAGTATGACAAATGGATGGTTACAGTCCTAATCAGTGGAATTGAAACTCAACACTGTATGTCCCTACTTTTACTAAGTTTTCATGAGAGCCTGATCCAAAGATCATTGTATTCAATGGTACAGTGTCCATTCATGTCAACAGGCTGGGATCCTGGTATTCAAGACTGAAATTGTAAATGGCACTCAAGAGGCTCCTACCTGCCTGCAAGTCTGTTAAATGGGCAACACAAAACTCATACAAGATAACCAACACAAACTTTTCGAGCATTTTGATCTTGGTCTTAGAACAATAGACGTAAACAAAGTAGAAGTTTCCCACTATTGTCTGTTTATAGTATACCTTCAGGTGTTGGAATTTCCTCTGGAATGGCAACAGATATTCTTTCTTCTGTAATAAGTACTTTTTCTTCAAAAGTGGCTTTCTTTTGCACTTCAGGCACTTTGAAAGATAGTAATATTAAATGTATGCTTTTCTAATCCAATTATGAAAGCAATGTTGAAAAATGCTAAATTTAAATTTCCAAAGAATTACTTAAGGGTATGGAGCACATAACATATAACAGAGATACAATATTTAGAAATCATCTTTTTATAAGTATTGTGAAAGACATGCAACATACTGTAATGATTCATTGTCACTAAACTCGGACAGCAGAATTCACAGGAGAAGCACAAATCAATGACTGGTAACAATACAGAACATATAAACAGAAGCTGAGAAACAATATATTCTTTCATTCTACTGGAAAGCATACCTTTAAGTGGAGGAGCCTCAACTTTTTTAGGAACAGCAGGAGATACTTTTTCTTTAGGCATAGGTTTCTTAGGAACTGCAGGCACTTAAAAGAAAGTATTTAGTTTTAGGTTATATAAAGTACAAAACCAACAAAAGCATCATGTAACAGAAATGTGTCATTCAGAAAGATTACACATGGACACATTTTGCTTACAAAACATAACAGCTGAGCAAGGTGAGACAAATGCAATTTTCTAAAGGCTACTCTAAATGATATTACAGTGAACAATATCGTACCTTTTGCAGGTGGAGCTTCTTCTACTTTAGCAACACGCGATATTTTTTCTTCTGGAACTGGTTTCTTAGGTACTTCTGGCACTTTAGATATATGAATTATATTAATATTAAGTAACTAAAATGAAAAGTGTTTTAAGACTGCATCTATAGCAGTTATTCACAAAACTGACACAAAAACCACATAGCTAATGTAATTGAAATACAACTAAAACAAGATTCACTTATCAGTCAAACCAAAACTGGACATAACCAAGATGCTTAACATAACAAGAAGAGAACGATATTTGTTTAAGTGTACCTTTAGGTGGTGGAGCTTCTTCTCTTTTTGGAACAGCAACTGCTTTCTCTGGGGGACCTTTCTTAGGTACCTCTGGCACTTAAAAAAGATAAAATATAAGATAACTGAGTTCTGTATTTCAAAGATGTATTAGAGTATTATAGAATTTCACTAATCCATTTATAAGAATATCAAGACACATCACATAACACATTCATACACTTAACATAGAAAGGTATGAGACAAAAAGTAACATTTATTTGAAAAAAGGAAAAAAAAAACCAAAACAAAACAGTCTTTGGAAGCCTATCAAGTGCTTGAAGACTGATTTCTGAACTGAAGAAAGAGCTGCTCAAGTATGTTACCTGGCCTTCAAACTTGTTATATATGCACAGAAAAATATACATTAAAAATATCAAATTCTAATGCAAACATGCTTATGTAAAGGTTAACAAAACCAAAAAATCAAAAAGATATTGAATATGTTAATCACTAAGTCTACCTTTGGCACGTGGAGGTTCTTCTTTGGGAACAGGAATGTGTGCTTTTTCTTCAGGCATAGGTTTTTTAGGCACTTCAGGAACTTTAAAGGTATTAAAATTTGTTTAAGTAATATTTCTAAGGCTTTTGAATTTGTCTTAGAAAAGACATACAACATAACACACAAACACTGTATTTATGATATGCTTATACTGAGAAATTAATAGTAGTTAGGAAAACAGCACAATAGTACAGGACTGATTAAAGTCAAAGATGCTGTACCTTTTATTGGGGGAGTGACTTCCTTTTTAGCAACAGTAACTTTCTTTTCTGGAACAGGTTTCTTAGGGACTTCAGGCACTTTGGAAAACATTGTCAAGGTGAGAGAGCTTTAGTTTTTGGACTACTTTTCCAGGTTTCAGTAAACCAAGATTGCTTTATAGAACATAGTGTTTGAACAAGGAGCTGAACACTTCAACACAATACAATGTACAACCTTTTGGACATACAGTGGGCTACATGGGAAAGAAACTGATACAGTATAACATTTCAGTGTTAACATTACTGCACTATCACCTTTCATGGCACTCTACTGAAGTGAAAGCATCCTACCCTTGTCTGGAAAAGCCACACAATCTAAATACAAACAATAAGCACAAGACTGTTAGGAAAGAAAAGGGACAAAACTGAGACAACTGCAAGTGGTAAGCTAAGTTATATAGCACAAATGAAAAAGTGAAAATACAGAGATAAGGGAGGTAATGCAAAATCAAATAATGCACATGGGGATAATGCAAAACTGAAGACACACAGTGAATAAATTCATAATAATATAATGAAAGACAATGGCCTGGATTGTGGGGTTTTTTGTTTGCTTGGTTGGTTGGTTTGGTTTTTGTTTTGGTTTGGTTTTTTTTTGTTACTAGGACGGTAGAATTACCTTTAGCTGGTGGAGCTTCTTTTTTAGGGACAGGAACAGGCTTTCTTTCTTCTGGAACATGCCTCTTTTGTATCTTAGGCACTTTAAAGAGATAGGGGATGAACACTTAGGAGACAGAAAAATATTTGGTAAATCACGGTAGGCTACTTTCAACATGCGGGATAAGCAAACGCTATATCAAAAAATATGCTATTTTGACAAAGAGGTAAAAATGCTCATCTCAAAAAATCTATTCAAAGAATTATTTAAAACAGTGATGAGAAATTAGATTTATAAATACAGTAGGGCTTGAACTTTTGAGGGTATAGCCATAGAGAGATGGAAAAACCTCAGTTCTGATACGCTATCCTTTGGTAAAGAGGCAGATAACATGAAAGTTGAGAAAAATGGAGCACAAGATGATACAAAGATCTTATTCACCTTCAACATGAGTGACCTCCAGTTCTGCAGAAATTACTTCTTCTTCTTCTTCTTCTTCTTCCTCCTTTTCAATTTCCTCATGTGCTACAATAAGAATTTTAAAGATATTAAATTTGAAGATAGGAAGTATTACTGTCTGTAGTAAATCTGAAAAGTTTTTAAGAAGATATTATGTGTATCTATTACACAAAGATCACTGAAACACATACGTTAAAAAATGTCATCTAGAAAACCAACAGCATATGCAAATCTCACAATGAGTTTTGATTAACTACATATTGAAATAGTTTTAAAAATCTTAAATACTGATTATCCTCTCATTCTTAATCAATCTACCTTCAGTCGAGTAAATGGCTTCAAAGAATCTTTCTTCAACTGTTTTCTCATGCTCTGTTGGCTCTTCAAAGAAAAGCATTTAAATAATGTTAACATAAAACAGTTGAAATGTTGACATGTATTAATCTAAAGAAGACTCAAACTACATAACACAATGAACGCAAAGAAACAATGCATACTGGAAGACGATATATATGATGTGTCTAAATATGTAATTTGCCATACATAAAAATATATTAAATTAATATCTAGTAGGATTGAAAGATTGTTCTGATTTGGGTGCACAGATTTTTGGGTTTGTACATACCTGTAACATATGAATACTCTTCTTCTCTGTGGACAGAAACTGACATCTTTTCTTCTGAAACAGTCCGTGTTTCTACTGTTGGTACTTTAAAGATAGGATTTTGCTTTAGTATTTTACATTCTAGGTCCGCATCAGTGGTAGTCAGCACGTGAGTTTTTATCAGATCTGTGTCTGTACTGCACATTTAAGTCTTAGACATATTTAGACAGTCAGCATTTATATTCTAAAATGCTGAACACAAAACAAGCATATGAGTCTAATATTTAATATCTGTTAAAGACTAAAGACATAGACATATTTAATCCAAAAATTTTAAATAAATGCATGCACAAGCTTTTGAAGAATAATTCCAAAAAGGGGTCTTCAAAGAAATTTTGGGGCACTGGGCCAAAATTATGCTTATTATGTAAGCATAGGCCAGAAGGCAGACAAGATGAAGAAAAAGTTAAATCACACTGCAAGGTATTTAAACAAGAATCAAAAGGCTACCACAAACATGTTAAAAGCAGACTTTATGGAAGATAAAAGCATGGTACACATACTACTCAAACACTGAGAGTAGCCACAGCATGACCAGTACAATAGATCCAGGTACATACACACAGGCCCATATATTCATAAGAAGAAGAACACACAAGCTGATGGAAAAACGTAAACTGCAATTGAAGGACTCTGATCTGTACCTTCCTTTTTAATAACTTTTTCCTCAATGATCACTGGTGTAGGTTTTGGTGGTGGAATTTTCTTGGCAACTGTTGGCATTAAAAATTTGTTACTCAGTCATATATTTAGCAAAGAGATCAGAATAAGTCTGCAGCTATCTAGTAATGATGTTGAAAGTACAACAAACAAGACAAGCATAATCTAATTTAGCTAAATCAAGGATTCTCGGAATCATGCAAAGCACCAGAAGGAATGTGCTTTTTTCTTGCTAACTTGTAAAGGGGCTAGATAATTCACAGCGTGTTTAGTATACAGATCATATCCTGATATATACTGCAGCCAACAGACTCTTGCTGCAGAACGGGAAATGCTATAGAAGAGGGGGTGATTACCAAGAGAATAAAGATACGTCTTTATTTCCTAATCAAGCAATTGACCAAGACATCCTGCTACACACATCAAGATGGAAATCTGAGGAAAATGGAGATTTCACATCTTCATCTTAGAGTGAAGCACATCATTTCACCCAGTGCAATTTTACACTCTCTTTCTTAAAGCGTTGGTAGGTTAGCATCTATATTTAATATTTTCCCATCAAAAGCTTTTCATCTTCCTTTTATACAGTTCAGCAGAAGCTTTTATTAGATGCTTCAAAGAAAAATGATGAGACTATTGTTAAATGAAGACAAAGTATATGCAGGTCAGCTAAGCAGCAATAGCCACTACTTTCATGTAAAGATGACATCAAGGTAGTTTAACAGCAGTTACCCTCAGCCCGTTTGACTTGTTCCTCAGCCCGTTTGACTTGTTTTTCTGCAACCCTCTGAGTGGTTATCTCCACTATTTCATCGACCGGTTTCTTGACAACTATAAGGAGTTGAGATACATTTCTTTTTTAAATCATCTTGTAAATTATTTTCCAGATACAAACTAGGTAGAACTGTCTATTTTCTTTTTTAGGATATTATAACCTTTGTGCATCCTGTGAGTTGTTCAGTGCATTGTTCACTGGTGGTGAACAGTGGTGGTAAAGGCACTTGTGAAACAAATGATCAGGCCCATCCTGCCCGGAGATATATGCAGTGATCTAAATGCCTGTCTATCGATGAATGCAGCATAGGTATAAACAGGAAGAACTAGAGGTTAGGGTGCAGTCACAGGGCTATGATCTCAATGCAGTTAGAGAGATGCGGTGGGATGGCGCATATGACTGGAATGCTGTCATGGACAGCTACATACTTTTTTGAAAAAACGAACAGCAAGGTGAGATGATGAAGATGCTCCTTATGTGAGAAAGCAACTAGAATATACAAAGCTCTGGCTAGCAGGGGTGAAGAACATGTTGAAAGCTTATGAGTTAGAATCAAGGGGCAGGTGAATATGGGTGACATTGTTGTGGGTGTCTACTACAGGCCACTGGATCAGGAAGCCAATAAAACCTCCTACAGACAGCTGAAAGTATCCTCATGATCATGCCCTGGTGCTCATGGAAGACTTCAACCACGCTGTTACTTGCTGGAAAGGCTACACAGCTGGGCACACAGAGTCCAGGAGGTTTCTGCAGTGCATTGATGGTAACTTCCTGACACTGGTGGTGGAGGAGCCAATGAGGTGAGGTGTGCCACTGGACCTTGTACTAAAGAAAGAAGGTCTGGCTGGGGACATGAAGGTCGGGGTCAGCCTTGGCTGCAGTGACCATGAGATGGTAGAGTTCAAGATCTTGCAAGGAAGAAGAGGGGCAATAAGTAGGATTCCAACTCACGAGAGCTAACTCTGACCTCTTCAAAGACCTACTTGGAGGAATCCCATGGGTTACAACTGTAGAAGGTACGGGGCCCAAGAGAGGTGGTTAACATTCAAGCACCACTTCATCCAAGCTCAAGATTGGCACATCCCTATGAGTACAAATCCAAAAAAGAGGAGGCAGGAGACCTGCATGGATGAACAAGGAACTTCTGGAAAAACTCAAATGGAAGGAGGAAGTTTACAGAATGTGGTAAAAGAGATTGGCCCCTTGGGAGGAATAGAGAAACATTGCCAGAGCATGTAGGGATGCAATGATGACGGTTAAGGCCCTCTTGAAATTAAATCTGACAGGGCACGTTAAAGACAACAAGAACTTCCTCAAGTACATTAGTAGGAAAAGGAAGACTAGGGAAAATGTGGGTTTGCTGTTGAAAGAGATGGGTGCCTTTGTGACAGGGGCTTCAGTCTTTACTGTTAAGACAGGCCCTCAGGACTCCAAGTCCCTGGATTTGAGAGAAAGTCTGGAGAAAGGAAGACTCCCCCTTGGTTGAGGAGGATTGGGTTAGATATGATTTTATCAAGCTAGACACCCACAAATCCATGGGCCCTGATGGGATGCACCCTGAGTGCTGAGGGATCTGGGTGATATTATTGCTAAGCCACTCTCCATTTCTGAGAGGTCATGAAGGAGACATTTCTAAAGACTGGATGCACGAACAGTGAGGCAGTGGCAAGTGAGACAGATTGAGGTGAACAGGGGGTTCTTGGAGACATAAAAGGCTGAGGAAAAGCACTGAGACCCACCAGGAGCTGGCAGCTCTCCCATGTGAGGTTGCAAGCCTGATGTGGCCGGGGCATTGCTAGGAAAACCACGGGAGATTTAAATGCAGTGAAACTGGAAGCAAAGCTCAGAGTGAGCAAAGCAAGGCAGCGGCTGCCACAGAGGAGCACATGCTGGCAGCAGGGCACGCGGGGGAAACAGCGGCTCTGACGGCCCTACAGGGGAGCCCCATCTTTAGAAAGTTCTCAGCCATAGTCTATACCCAGCAGAAGGTCCCATGCTCAACACTTGCCAGGGTGGATGTGGGAACTCAGAGTGCCCACGGAAATGCGCAGCTATCCAGATCACAGTCTGCAAAGAATGTCACAGCCTGGCACTGGCAACGATGAGAACTGCTGCCTGCACTATGAACAGGTGGATAATCTCCCCTGCTGCATGGCAAAGATGCAAGAGGACGTTGAAAGGTTGAGGAGCATCAGGGAGGCTGAGCAGGAGATAGACTGGTGGAGCCAGGCCCTGCCCTCCTTGAAACTGAAATGGGAGCACCCATCAGAATGTACCCAGGATCAGTGAGTCCCTGTACCCTGTCCCTGTCAGATAAGAGGCTGTAGTCTGGATGGGGGAGTGAATGGAGGCAAGTTCATGGTTGTAGTAGCAGACATACTCCCTCCTTATCCACTTCACCCCTACAAATGCCACTGAAGAACAGATGTGAGGCCCTGGTCATGAAAGACCAGCCAAATGAGGAAGCAGTCGATGGGCAACCCACACCAGAGGTTTGTCCACAGTCAGAAAAGCCTACTGCTTGTATCACGACCACACCCACAAGGAAAAAAAAAAAAAAAAAAAAAAAAGGGTTATAGTTGTAGGCAGCTCCTTTTTGAGAGGAATAGAGGGTCTAATATACCAGGTAGACCCTTCTCACAGGGAAGTCTCTTGTCTCCCTGGGGCCTGGGTTAAGGATGTCACTAGGAAACTTCCTAGATTGGCATGGTCCTCCGATTATTGTCCATCGCTGGTCTTCCATGTAGGTGGTGAGCACACTGAGACTAATAATACAAGAACAATCAAAAGAGACTTTAGACCCTTGGGATGACTGGGTGAGGGATTCTAGGGCACAAATTATCTTTTCCTCTATCCTTCCAGTGGCAGGCAACAACATTGGAGGGAAGAGGCAAACACAGGCTATTCAACATCTTCATTAATGACCTGGATGAAAGCACAGAGTGCACCCTCAGCAAGTTTGTTGATACAAAACTGGAAGGAGTGGCTGATACACCAGAAGGCTGTGCTGCCATTCAGTGAGACCTGGACAGGCTGGAGAACTGGGGAAAGGGGAACCAAATGAAGTTCAACAAGGGTAAGTGTAAAATCCTACACCTGGGGAGGAACACCACCATGTACTGGTACAAGTTAGGGGTTGACCTGCTGGAAAGCAGCTCCACAGAGAAGGATCTTGGAGTCCTAGTGGACAAGAAGTTAACCATGGGCCCTCAGTGTGCTTTTGTGGCCAAGAAGGCCAATGGTATCCTTTGTTGCTTTAGAGAGTGTGACCACCAGGTGGAGGGAGGTTCTCCTCTGCCTCTACTCTGCCCTAGTGAGGCAATGTCTGGAGTACTGTGTCCAGTTCTGAGCTCCCCCCTTCAAGAGAGACAGGGAAATACTAGAGAAAGTCTAATGGAGGGCTACAAAGATGATTAGTAGACTGGACCGTCTCTCTTATGAGGAAAAGCTGAGACGTGGATCCATTTAGTCTGGAAAAGAGAAGACTGAGAAAGGATCTTATCAATGTTTATAAATAAATGAGGGGTGGCTGTCAAGAGGATGGGGTCAGACTCTTTTCAGTGGTGCCCAGTGATAGTACAAGGGGTTATGGGCACAAACTAGAATACAGAAAGTTCCACCTAAACATAAGGCAAAACTTCATTGTGAGGTTAATGGAGCACTGAAATAGGCTGCCCAGAGAGGTTGTGGAGTCTCCTTCTCTGGAGATATTCAGAATCCACCTGGACACATTCCCATGCAATCTGCTCTAGGTGACCCTGCTTTAGCCAGGTGGGTTGGATTAGATGATACCCAGAGGTCCCTTCCTGCCCCTTACGTCCTGTGATTCTGTGATTCTGTAAATGGAAGACACTTCTGAGAAGTGCAGTATTCACTCGCTCAAAAGCACCACCAAGACAGTGAAATGGCAAGATAACTGAAGCTTAACTTGATTTTGCCAGCAATTCTTTACTTAACCATTTCCACTATTCTCTCTAGTCTCTAAAATATGAGGTGGGAGAAGAGGAAGGGTTGCCATGAGCCTTGCTCATGCCACTGTCCAACATAAAGAGAAATCGTCTCCTTTTCAAGGAAATGTGAATAACCACCACAGATGAGCTTGAAAGAGATGTATGAGTGATCTTAAGCTGCATGTTCTTGTTAGTTTTGCAGGAAAGTCATACCTTTATGAACAGTTACTTCTTTCTTTTCCTTCTTTTCAGTTGTAATTGCTGTTGGTTTTCGCTCAGGCACAGGCTTCTTAGGAACTTCAAGCACTTTAAATATAATTACACCATTTAATAATTAAAAACGTATTGTCTAAAGGCTCAATATACACAAAAAGTATCATTATGTCATTGTAAGTTTATGAAATTGAAAAACACACAGAGTTTTGGAGATCTAATTGTTGCAGTAAGATTTTCTGCTTATTTCCAAGTTTCATGTTTTCACATCAGAGTCAAATTCTGTTCCCAGTAGCATGCATGTTACTACTACCCAAGGCAGTTAAAGCGCAGAAGGAATTGCAAAATACAGCTATCAACATCAAGCAATGAATGTGTGAAACATTTAACCTAAATCAAGTTTCTCTAGAATACATGAAAATTATATAAGACATATGAAAACAAGTAAAAATAACAGATATCCTTACAAATTGCTCTCTCATATTAGGTTTTAAAGATGTTCAAATCTGAAAGTCCATTGGCGACCAAATTGCAATATATCAGTTTTTATCTGCTTCTATACCTCACCATACTAGAGACTTCATCTTATCAACAAGTGCCATTTAAAACCTGGCAGCATATTAATGTTCAAGTTATTATAACAAAAAATATCCAAAAAATGCTGCCTGGCTCAAAATTCTAGGGCGTTGATAGAAAATATGAGATAAAAGTTGAAAAAATATGGTCTGATCATTAA
This sequence comes from Ceryle rudis, assembly GCA_033439905.1. Lineage (NCBI taxonomy): Eukaryota > Metazoa > Chordata > Aves > Coraciiformes > Cerylidae > Ceryle > Ceryle rudis. Next base: position 36,716 of record JAAGNO010031216.1, read on the forward strand.
AATACCTTCTTTGTGAATTACTTGTTTTTCTTCATATGTCACTTCTCTTTTCCCATAAGCTTCTTCCCATTCCTCTTCCCCTTCATCATAGCCTTCTTCTTTGACATAGTAGTCATGGTCTTCTCCATAATCTTCTTCCCATTCTTCATAAGTTTCTTTGGGCTTTTCATATACTTCCTTCTTTTCCTCATGAATCTCTTCTCTCCTTGCCATAGATGTTATTTTAACCTCTCTGGACTTGTCTGGCAGCATCTCAGGAACTTAAAAAAAAATGTAAAATAGTTTTTTCATATCATAGCCTGGAATTTGCAAGATGTATTGATGTTCACAGTTAATGAAATTATTTCACCCTCAGAGATGGTTTAAAGAAGTGACTATTTTTTAAGCAGTCCTAATCAGCTTGGGTTTTAGATGTTTTTAACACAAAGACAAAAATAAAACTGATTTGATTGATTCAAGATAATAAAAAAAAAAATTACCTTGTTTCCACAAGGTAATATTACTATTTTTTTTTTAATTTTTTAAAAAAGTTACCTTTAGGTGGTGGGACTTCTTCAGGACCCTTTTTAACCACTTTTTTTGAGACTTTCTTTATGGGAACCTTCTTTTCTGCTTAAAACCAATATATTAAAATTTAAGTTAAAACAAACAAAAACAATCAAAACAAAACAACACCCATGTACACACTTTCCAAATACTTTAGCTATTCTTACCTGGCTTTTTCTCCTCTGGGGGTGGAATAAGAGGCAAAAGAATAGGAATAGGGGCAGCTGGTAGGAAAAATGATATATTTAGAATAAAATGTGAGTATGATATTTTCTTGTAAATGAAGAAATGCTTGCCGCTGCAAGCATCTACCAAAGTATCCTGGAAATGAAACCTAGACTGAACTTCTAAGGTTCACAGTAAACTATTGAATGTAATGGAAATAAACGTAATGCTTATAGCCTGTAGTCCAATACAAGAGCCTGAGGAGAGACCATATGCAATAAACATACAATCCATTGTATGGCCTCAAAAGAATATTTGTAATTTATCTTTCTTTCTTTCTTTGACAAAAAGAAGACAAGGTGGAAATAAATTGATCAGAAGAGGAAAATGGATATAAAAGGAAGACTGAACGAAGAAGAGACAGATATGAAAACAAGATGGAAAGGACAAACTCTTTTTAAGAAAAAAGGTTTTATTCCTACCACTACCTGTGTATAGTTTTCGCATTCCAAACAGCAAACAAGCCTATCTAAGACAAGTCTTGCTCATATCATATTTGTACAGAGACAATGAACTATATCTTATTGCTGAGCTCTTTTTTTCTCTGAGGTTCCCACTGGCCTGTTACTTCACTGCAGAGATAAAACAGAGATATGGAATAAGTATGATTTGTTACCCTACCTTCACCTGGCTTTTGAGGTGGAACTGCAACCTTGGCATCAGGGACGTCTAGAAAATCAAAATGTTTAACCGACTTAATAAAATAAATAGATTTGAATATGCTGTCATGGTGCTTTAATCTTTCATATTGTAGCATAGAAGAATTGCAGCTTGCTCCTCACAAATAAGCTAGCTGACCAATAGATAACCGATTGCATTAATCTTTCCGTCTGGACAGACTGTTTCATTTTATTTCTAAATAATTCTTGCACTAGTAGATTCCTAACATCCAGGAAAGAATACCATTATATATCATAGAGAGATGATTGCTAAGCATTTTGCCTCCTTGTTTTTTGGTTTTATTTTTACAGTTGTTCAGAGGACATTGAATCTATTCATTGGTACCTATTCATTCTTCTATTCCTCAGTCATTCAAACAGAAATAAAATGTTTGTGGTTTAGAGTATGCGGCTTCCTATACTGTCCAAAACAGGACCTGAGACATATTAGTATCACTGATTTTGGAGTTATCACAGTATTTGTTGCCACTATTTATGAGGATAAATTGTTTCTCATATTCTCATATTTTTTCAGGATGTAGGTTTGACTTACTATAACCATGAAAAAATGACTTGAAATAAAATAAAGCAGTGCGATGCACTAAATCTACAAAAGAGTATAATATGAACTTGTGCCAGTCTTGCTCATGATCTTTACCTGGTGGCTTCAACTCCAGTTTGATTTCTGTAAAAGAATATCAGATTTCTTTTAGGGTTACTTATTTTTCCAGAATCATGTTTCAAACTCAAAATTTCAGATGGCTATGATCACAAATTTGTTAAGCAAATTTGCTAACCTTTGGTTACTAGATAGAGCTCTGCAGTGCTTCTTGCTTCTCCTCTTGGTTCAAGACGAGCAATTACAGAATATACACCTGCAACAGCCAAGAATGTTTATATTTCTATGTCTTTATCATTAAAAAACAACAAATCAGACAACAAAATCAGATAAAAGAATGGCATCACCACAAATATTCCATGCATTTTTACCTTCATCCTCTGCTGTAACATTGTGAATAGTCATATAATGACAGCGACCTTCACTTCTGAAGCTGTACTTGGGACTCTCTCTCAGTTCAGTGGGGCCTTTATACCATGTCACAACTGCATCATCAAAAGACACCTCACACTCAAAGGTTGCAGACTGGTGTTCGCTCACTACAATGTTCTGTATGCTCTTTGTGAACTGGATTGGTTCCGCTGTTTTTAGAAACAAAAAAAATATACCTATTGTTATGCATTACCAGGCAATTTAGCTTATTTAATTCCTTCTCATTGTTTTAATAGCAATAGCTACTTTATAATAAAAGATAATAACAATGGATCTTGAAAGAGTAGAGTAAGAAAAAGGGATTTCATCTTCCATTAAGTTTTTTATGTAAGAATGAAGATTAGAAGACATGATTACAACTATGACAAGATTGCTGTACAGATAAATTATACAAGAGAAGCCATTAAGGAAATTAAAGATTCATTAAGAAAAAGAGGAAATCCAAGGAAAATATAAGAGTATCAGAGAAAAAGAAAAAATAAAAGAATGCATGACTCAGACTGAGGTCCAGAGGACAGTATGATGATTTAGTAAAAAATACTAATTTACAAATGTCATATATTGTTCAAAGAGAAAGGAAATAGAATTTCTTGTTCAGTCTGTTTCCAAATTTGGGAATGTCTCTTTAAGGAATTCCTTTTATTTTTATTTGTACTATTAACGGAACATCCAGAAGCTGTTTATTGCTAACGTAATAAAGAGATTCCATATCTGTTTACAAACCTTCAACAGCCAGATCTGCAGTTGTTTCTAGATTTTCAAGTTTGCAGGTATACTGTCCCTGGTCTTCTGTTCTAACATCCTTGATGATGAGTTTGTGTACTTTGTCAGACACTTGTGTTGAATATCTCCCTCCTATCTTAATGGGTCTCCCATTTCTATACCACTGAGACTTGGCATTTGGGATAGAGAACTGACAAGACAGCGTGCATATGTTTCCTTCCTTGAAAGTAGTGTCATGAAGATGCCGTTCAACTGAAGGTTCTATTAGCATGTTAAAACATACATTTTAGCAGACATCAGACAGTGGAACAATTGAAGTGTAAATGTATTCAAATACATACTTGAAAAGTACACTTACCAATCACATTTAGCCTGGCACTGGCAATGTGTGGTCCACACACTATTCTGAAATTTCCCTGATCTTCAAGTTGACAGTTCCTGATTCGCAGTATGTGGCGATCACCTTCAACTCTAATTTCATATTTGTCATTGGAGTCCAGTTTCTGGGTTCCCTTGTACCATGAAAGTTTAATTTCTGGATAATTAATTTTAATCTCACATTCAAAAATAGCGTCCTCATCTGTTAAAACCGTCTGATTTTCAATATCTCTGATCAGAGTTATAGGCTGAAAAATATTATTTTAAATTAGTTTTATAGTTCCTGTTATGGGTTTGAATATTTCACAAAACAGGCCAAAAATATGCTACCTCTGTCTGTGAGAGTCGTTGCTGAATAAAAGCTACAAGTTCATCAAATTCCTGATCTTCTCTTCGAGCTTTTTCTGTGAGCTCAATTTCCTGTAAAGAGGCAGGATATGCTCAAAGATTAAAGGATACTACATGTCAAGCTGTTGTATTTATCCAGCACAGAATTAATTAATTCCTACATCAAATTTTCTGTAACTGTATTGTAACTAGTGTATCTTCCCATCTTGCAGCCAAGTTGTGAACACACAACATGCTTGGCCAGAAGGTCCATTCCTTCTTCTTGGGTTTGAGAGAATGCAGGAAATTGAGAACTGTCAGTACAAGATTTAAAGAACTAGAAATTCCTGCACACGCAGTAACATCAGAGAGTGGGCACCAACTCTCTTCAAAGGAACCATATTTTTTCTGTGAAAGCCAAAGTGCAGTCATACTGTATCTTACCAATCTATGGCTTTCCTCTGCTTGGGTTTGCTTTAGTAACTCAAAAGCTTGCAGGAGGCCACGGAAATCTGTAATTCCATACATGCGAGCATATTTCTCATATTCTTTGGGATCTACATTTTTGAGAAGCTCCAAGATATCAATAGGTTGCTCTTCCTCATCTTCCTTCCTTTTTGTTGGAGTGCTATGCAAATCAATAACATAAGATAAATGTACAGTGCTTCACTCCTAGGAAGTTGTTCACTAAAAAAATGAATCAGCTTAGAGCTGCCTTGTGCAGTGGAATCCTTTAGTTTAGTCTAGTCAGGTGCTTCTATTTTTTACTAAAATTAAGCATATTTAATGAATATTTAAAAATACAATTTTGATCTGAGATATGTAATAAAAAATGTTTTTTCTGTGTTGGTGGCAAATTCATCTAAAAAATGTTCCATATACCTTTTAAGCTTTGCCCTGAGATCCCCTTCAACAACTTCTTTCTTTCTTTCTTCAACTTGTAGGTTTACACTTCTCTCAATTTCACCATGTTGGTTAAAAGCTACACATTTGTACATGCCAGAATCAGTTTTTATTGTGTCCTTTATTTCTAGCTTGGCTTCATCTCCTCTCTGCTGGATTATAATGCGACCTCCCTGGTTGAGTTGCCTCCATTTTCCCTTCATCCATTTAACATTTGGAATTGGGTCTCCTCCAACTTTTGCAATAAATGTTGCAACTGTCTCTGCAGAAAGATGCAAATGAGGAAGCTAAGTCTTTGTAGCTGCCTATGACAGCAGGACATAAACTCAAACAAAAGGTATAGTCAAATAGAAAACACTGCACTTTTTTGAAAAGAGTTCTTACTTTCCATGACTTTGATATTCTGAGGCTCTGTCACAAAATAAAGTTTTCCTTCCACTTCTGCTTTCTTAGCTGCTGGTGCAGCTGCTCTTTTTTCTAAAAAAAGAGTAAGAAATTAGAACAGTTTATGTTCATGCATGATGATGTTTCCAAAGGAATTGTAAAAAAAGAATCAATTACAGACATGGAACAAAATATTATGCAAGAGATAACAATGCAAAATACTTCCATATTGTTTAAACATGGATGTATTTTATTTTCTGGCTAAACCAGAACAGTGTGGGCCATATTGTGCTGTTCATCACATTCAAGTCAGATCATCTATATCCTGTATGGATGCAAATTTAAAGATGGATATGCAAATAAGAAGTCTCATTTTCTAAAATGGATCAGGTTTTAGTGAGGTATTCTCTTTTCTGTCTATTTCTGGAAATTTCACCATCAGAGTTAATTGCACTTTTTTATCAGTGATCTGTAAATTATTTTTTTTTTTCTTTTGCATAGGTCTTAGCCTTGTGGCTACCCATGTATTGCAAAGGATACTATTTCTATCTTTATTACAAAAGCAAGATGGAATTTCTTTTTAAATTTTGATCATATGCCTTGATTTTCTCCATGATACCGTACCTTTAACTGTCACTTTAGATTTGGAAGTATCAGTGCCAGCTGCATTTGAAGCTTTGCATACATATTCTCCTGAATCAGATTTGCTAATTGCAGCAAGCTCCAGAAGAGCCACTCCATTAGCAAAGCTGAAGTTGCATCTGTCTGAAGCTCTTATTTCTCTCCCTGCTTTCAGCCACTGAATCCGGATTGGCTGTGATCCTTGGACATGGCAGCTGAGCTGTAGGGTATCACCTTCCTCTGCTGCCACTGGCTGAAGAGGCTGGTCAAACACTGGAGGCTTTTTAGGTTCTGGAATACGAAAATGCTTCAGTGAATACTCAAGGAAGGAAAGTATGATTAAGAATGTAAGAGAAAAAGAGATAGATGTGATTCTTAAGAAGACAATGGCAAAGAATGAAGGAAGATAAACATAAGTCTGAGAATGTCATTTATAGTTTTAGAAAATGAAAAAAATATCAACAGAGTATGTTTTCTATGCAGGTAAATATCTTCTCTCTACACAGCAAGGATATTCACATATGAAAAATAGTATAAGAACTAAAGCACTGTTATTAGGCTGCAAAACTATATAAGCACCTTTAAAGAAACAAATATGGAGTTTCCTGCAAGATTATCATAATGAAGTGCCATGCTGCCACAACACATCAAGGTTGCTCAGGCTTAGATGTAATTTCAGCCACAAATTAAAAGAATTCCTTGATTTTGTGGTTTAAGTTTTTTTTTTTTTTCCATCTTAAAACAAATTATTGTTGTTAAGATATGTAAAACCATCTCTTAAGATAGAAACTGTATTTTTGCTGCTAACATACAACAAAAGTAAAAAGCAAAGAAAAATAAGACTTCAACTAACCTCTGATAACAACAGAAGATGTACACAACACACTTCCTGCTTCATTGGACACTTTACAGACATATAAACCAGCATCTGATTGCTCTGTGTTCTTTATGTGCAGAAGTAAGGTATTGTTTTTGAAAGTTATTTCACAATGAGGGCTTGAATGAACTTCTTGATTGTTTTTATACCAAGCAACACTCAAAGGCTGAGAGCCAGAGACACGGCCCTCAAGTTTAAGTTCGTTCCCTTCTGTTTCTTCTACTGCTTCAGACAGTTTCCTAGTAAAAGTAGGTGGAGTCTTTCGTTCTGTAATAAAAAGAACATCCTGCTCAAATTCTATGAATCAACCCTGAAACGAAAAAGTCTGAAGAAAATGTTTCAAGAAAAATTTGAACATTGGGAAATTGAAATTTTCTCTCATTGAAGTAGGATATTTTTAAAGTAAAACTATGCCAAAATAAACAGCAGTTGTCTTGCTCTTACAGCCATTGTCATAGTTGATTTTCATATTTGAAAAATATGAAAATTTAATTCAAATGTCATTTAATAAAAAAGATTTTTGCTGAGTTCTCAGGAACAAATACACAAAAACCTATGAAGAAATTAGGCTGAAGAAAATATTCTTTCATTTCTTGTCCTATTCTTGCTCATGACCGACCCTAATTCCTTTAAGAGACTCATAGGTATCTACAGATACCCACCTGTATCTACAGATACAAATACTTTTAAGCTATACCTTAAAAGATTTTCTCAAACTTGTCTTGTAGCAATAAAGCTAACTTCCTTTATAATTAAAAGAATAAAAATGTGCACACAATGTATTATCTATTCCATACCTTTAACTGTTAATTGAGCTGTGCAAGACTCCTTTCCAACTTCATTGCTAGCGTAGCACGTATACTTTCCAGAGTCTCCCCTGTCAACTCTCAAGATGGTCAAATGGGCTGTGTTGTCTACAAAACTGATCTGGTAGTTTCTTCCTGTTCTAATCTCTTGGTTATCTTTTGCCCAAGTGACTCTAATAGGCTGTGTTCCAGAAATGTGACACTCAAAGTCAGCACTTTCTCCAATAATACCATCCACAGGTGTAATTGGGATGTCAAAGAATGGAGGAGTCTTCCCTTCTGAAGAATGAAACAAATAAAAAGGCATCACTTTAAAATCTCAATTTGCGTTAAACCTCTGTGAAATAAATATAATTTGTACAATACTGAATCCATATATAAAGCAAAAGGGAGTTTTAAAATATTTCCATAAAATATTTCACAGCCCACCGACCTGTAAGGACAAGCCTGCCACTAGAAGAAGCAGTTCCAATCGCATTGGTAGCTGTGCAGGTATATTGCCCAATAAGGCTCCTATCTGTCTTCAAAATCTGGAGAGTTGCTATGTTATCTATGAAGGATGTGTGAACATTGTAGTCCTCTTTTACACGTACACCATCTTTAAACCAAGATACTTCAATAGGTTCTGAACCAGCAATGCCGCACTCAAATGTAACTGGTAAGCCAACAGTTTCGTGAACATCTCTTAATTGTCGTGTAAAAGAAGGAGGAAGTTTACGCTCTGTAAAAGAACAGGTATTGTACAATAAGGGTTTACAGAAGATATGCACCTATTGCTCTGCTCATCAATAGTCACTGTCTAATATACTGCAGAGTATACTGAATTTTTGCTAATAACTTCTGATTAAAAATATTATTCAGCATATCATTTATTTGGAACTTGATGTGAAAAGAGCACTGTGTATACAGTTGAAGGAAAATATATAACTGTTCTGCCCTTAGTTACACGTGGTGAGCCTGTTTAACCCTCAGGACTGCTAATGGTGCAATCAATAAAAGAAATAACCTCAGTGGGGAAGGAAGATGCAAAAGCCTGTAACCCTACAGAAGAGCTGTGGTCAGCAAGAGACATATTTCAATTAGCTTTACTGGTAAGCCTTTGTTACTAGAAGACAGTGCCGCAGGGTATTTTACATGTCAAGAAACAGTAAAGTGTTTAGCAAGAAAAGGTAATCACTGTTGTGGGAAAATAACAGAAGATTGGCGAGGAGGACTGTAAACCTGCTCAAATGACTTGCAGCTGGGGTGTCAAAAAACACATGTATCATAATAATTGTTTGGTTTTCTGTGACTGACAAGTAAAACATCTGTAGTTAGATAACACAGGCCAGTGATGGACTCAGTGTCACCTTACTGGACATGTTTGACACTCCTGCCCCACTGCAGGAAAGATCAAAGCACAGCAGATAACTACACCTGAGAAAATTCCTGATACACAGACGAAAGCAGAATGAAAGTTCCAAAGCTTTTTGATCTCTAACAGGGACCGAGCCCTGCAGCGCCTGCATCCCTGCTCACGTGTCTCTGCCTGGTTGCTGCTTCAGAGATACTCCAAGGTTCACAAGTCAGCAAGAATAAATTTACTCTTTGCATTCCATTCATGATTTTACGATTGTTCTTGCATCCAGCCTGTGCTGGCTCACTTTTTTTTTTTTTTTAATATCAAAGCATACTTAAGAAAAACAGGCCATCTTCCTATTTTTTAAATTAAATATTCACCTTGAACTGTCAGCAAAGATGATGAAGTGGCATCCCCAACAGTGTTTTCTACTTTGCAGAGGTACTCCCCACTGTCACTACTGTCTACCTGGCTGAAAACCAGAGTGGCAACTTGGTTCTTAAAATGCATTTTCATAGTAGCAGTTCCTCTCAGCTTTGTATCGCCTTTGTACCATGATACAATCATTTCTGGTGTTCCAGCAACCTGGCACTGTAAGGATGCAGAATCCCCAACAGTCACCTGCACTGGCTCCAAGGGTGTAATGAAGTAAGGTGGTTCTGAAGAACAAACACACACCATTAGCATAAAGAGATATTGCACAACGAGCATTAGTAGTTAAAATAACACCCAATGAAATGATGGTGGCTTGACGCACCTAGTATTGTGATTGCAGCATGACAATTATCTTGCCCAGAATCATTTTCAATATGACAAGAATATTGCCCCTGATCTTCTAGTTTGCTAGTAGGGATTTCCAGTATGGCAGATGTTTCTGTAGTGGTGATACTGCACTTCTCAGAGTGCATTATTTTTACTTCATTTTTCTTCCATGTCACAGAAATTGGTGGAGTACCCATATATGTGCATTCCAAGATTAAATTTTTCCCTTTCTCTACACTTAAATCATTCACCTTCTTCACAAATTTGACTGGTTCTATAATGAACAATGGGAAGAAGAAAAAGTGAATAAAGCCAAGATATCTTTTTTAGACGCATAAGAAACATAAGAAATGGTACTCTAGACAAACCTTTGACAAAAAGATGGGTTGTGCAAGAAATCTTCCCTGCCTCATTAGAGACCTGGCAGGTGTAGTCTCCACTCTGAAGTGGGTGCACATCAAACAGCTCCAGTTCTGCAACTGAATCTTGTAAGGTGATGTTGCATCTGTCTCCTGGTACTAGCTCAATACTACCTCTAAACCATTTAACTTCCAAGGGAGAGGAGCCTTTTATGATACTGGTAAAGGTTATGTTTGCTCCAGATAAAACATTCAGTGGTTCAGGTTTCTTCACAAAAGATGGTGGTTCTAAGAATGCAAATAAAACAAGCAGAGAAGTACATTTGAGCTTCTGACAAAGAACATAGTAATCAGAAAAATGTAACAAAGAATTATATCTTTTTGAAAATTAATTTGTGTCTTCTGAGTCTGGCTTCTTAATTATACCGACCTCTAACACTCAAAAATGCGCTGCATTCATCAGATCCAGCTATGTTAGTAGCTGTGCACAAATAAGTTCCCATATCAGATTCCAGAAGTCCATTCACTTTCAGAGAACAGGTATTGTCTGTAAGGGTAGCCTGATACTTGTCTCCACTGGTAATCTCCTGTCCATCATGAAACCAGGAAACCAGAATAGGTGGTGACCCATAAACTTTGCACTCCAGTACAGCAGAAGAACCCAGCTGACCATATGTTTCTTTCAGTTTTCTTGTGAAAGAAGGAGGTATAATACGATCTGCATTTGTTGAAAAAAAAAGTAAAAAATTACCATACTTCAAATGCAGAAAGTTCCCCATGCATAATAAAATTAATTTTCTTTTGATATATCTGTTTATGCAATCTGCCTCTAGACATCTAAGTCATTGAAAAATAGTTGATAGCTAAGACTATGCAGGAGCTTTCATTCACACTTTTTGAGAGACATCTTTTATTTTTGCAGTTCTTTTTCATAAGCAACAATATTGCACCAGCTTTCCAAGAAGACATGTAAATTAAAGCTGAAGAAATGAAGCCCTTTCAACAACTCCTGCCACTTAGAGATTAAGCAGGCATCTATTCTTAATGCCTGTCAAAGTGGTATGCCAAGTGCTCCTAAGATTATACAAGCAACGAGTTTCTCAGGCTGCCAGTCATGAGAAGCAGTTTGTTATCTGGAGGCTTTGTAAAGGAAAGGTAGGGTCAGATATGACTCAAAAAGAGTAGTCAACTAACCTGAAACTTGCACTAAAGCTGTGCAGCTGCTTTTACCAACACTGTTTTTCACCTCAAAAGTATATTCTCCACTGTCTTCTAGTTCTGCATTGAGGATCTTTAGCCCAGATACTTTGTTGAAGAAACTGATTTTATATTTATGATCAGTAGATAGTTCATTCCCATCCTTAAACCACTTAGCAGTAAGCTCTGGTGTGCCGTCTACTGTGCATTCCAGAGTACAAGAGTCTCCAGCTGTAACTTTGACTGGGCCTGGCTTCTCTACAATGACTGCAGGTTCTGCAATGAGATGCAAGTCACAAAATTTTTAAAAACAACAATGCAATAGTTATTGGTATCATAAAATTTGAAATTTTGAAGCATCTTGAAATACATTGTGTTTCTTATCCCATGCTACCAACCTAGCACTTTCAGCACGGCAAAGCATTCCTCAACTCCAGCATCATTTTTTATCTGACAGATGTATTTTCCAGCATTGGCTGGTTCTGCATTTCCAATCCGCATAGTTGCAATGTTTTCTGAATAGGAGATCCAAAGATTATCACTTTCTCTAATGATTTCACCTTTGTCTTTTAACCACAGAACAGAAATGGGCTGTGATCCTTCTACTGCAGCCTGAAGTTCAGTTGACTCCCCAACTACAACAGTGAGATCACTCGGCTTCTTCACAAAGGTTGGTGGTGCTATTTAAGGGAAGATATTTAATAGTAAAAAACCATGCCAAGAGCGGAAAAGAGGAGAATGACAGGAACAATGAAATGCCAAGAAGACACCAATCATTATACAAACCTCTCAGTGTTACAGAGCCAATACAGGAGTCACTTCCCACATCATTTACAGCTTTACAGTGATATTCACCAACATCTGCAGTATCCACACTGAGGATGTGAATACTAGTTAGGTAGTTCTCAGACATAATCTTATACTTCTTGCTGCTCCGAATTTCTCGTTTGTCTTTATACCATGAAATCTGGAATGGAGGGGTGCCCTGAAGCTCACATTCCAGGTGAATATCAGACCCTTTCAAGGTCTGGACTGGGTGGGGCTTCTTGGTAAAAATGGGGGGTGCTGAAAAAAAAAAGAAGGGGGTTAAAGTTTGTGTTATTTGAGCACAGGAGATTAAAGAGGACAGAAAATTCAAGTAGCTGTTCGGATGCTGAACAGCAAAGACAAACCATAAATAAGAAAGATCTTCCACAGCATAAAAACAGGCAAGAGATATGCCATATATTCAAACAGGTTTGGTCCTCTCTGACTAAAGAAACAGGCTGGTTTTCATTTTTTGGTTTGGGGGGGTTTTTAACAGCTTTTCTACAAAAGAAGACTCATACATGTAGAAAGATAAGGAAAGAACTGGGATTCTGACCTTTCACTTTCAGTGAGGTACTGGTGCTTGCACTACCAGCTGGATTCTGAGCTTCACAAGTGTAGTCACTGCTGTCTTCAACACTGAGGTTGTGCATTTCAAGGACTGCCACAAAATCCACAAAGGACATCCTGTATTTTTCACTGGGACAGATCTCAGTTTCACCTTTATACCAGGTGACTTTGATTTCTGGAGATCCACCTATTTTGCATTCATACTTAGTGGAATCATGCTCTTTCACAAGTCTTGAGGAGTCTAGTTTCTTAATAAACCTTGGTGGTTCTGGAAAGCCAAAAAGGGGAGATGCTTTAAACTGCACTGATTCTTTGACCAAGCAAGGAAATATGTAACAGAAAAGGTAAACTTTGGGAACATTGTAATTTTGCAGTTGCTATGAAATTTTTTTTTAGATTATTTCAAGCTGGTCCAAAATCTAACTTAGAAAATAAATAAGGTCTCTATCTGCATCTCAGCTACTTTCTCCTTTATTGTCCCACTCTACTTATCATATGTATTCAGTACAGATCAGCTGATGTGGTTTTCTTTAAATGATATCCTCTTGCAATACATGAGTAATCAAAATGCCTGATGGAAATGCAAGAATCCAAACTGTTCAGCCAAAAAATATTAAGAATATTGATGCTGAGCATTATAGCAACTGCTTTCTATCTTAATATGTCATTAGCAATTGATATAGTCAATAAATGTGTCTGCATTATAATACTTCAAACATTTATTACAAAGCCAAACATAAAGGTGCATACTGGGAATAAAAGTCAAGGAGCTTAGGTAGCAAATGAAAGAGGTTCAAAATAATCATGCGGGGAAGAATTATGAGATAGCTGCTGTTACGGAAATTGGTGTTAAAGGTCCTATGACTGAACAATAAACCGGATGGTTACATTTTCTTCTGTAAGGAGAGAAAGGAGTGGTTTGACACTTTCCATCAAAAGTACCGTATGGATGATTCAGAATCACAAGACAGAATGCTCTTAGATCAAAGACATAACTAGTAAAACCAAGAGGTGGTAATGTGGGCACAACAAACAGATCTCTCTGCAAAACAGGATAAAGTGCCTCTTTGTGCATCTGCCTGCAAAGCGTAGGAAGAATATCTATTTTATTGTGGGTTACTTCAATCTGTGGGACATTTCCAGAACATCCTATGTTGTTAGTAACAAAACAGATTTTCTAAAAATAGAAATTATGGCTTTTTAACACAAGGACTCTTGCAACCTTAGTAATTTACTCTCAGATTTCACTTTGACTAAGAGTTGATTATCTATCTTCATACTAACAGTTGCTGCGTAGTAGTAATTCTAATCCTTTCCAAAAATGAGTATATACAAGTAAGGTATATACTTAGAATGTAAAGCAGCTTCTAGAACTTAAAGCAACTGTTAAAGGTACACATTGGGAATGTTAGATATTAAAGTGTGAAAGCTAATAAAAAGCTGGAAGATTTTTCAAAGTCAATTGAACAAAAGGTCTTAATTCTACAAACAAAAAAGCTGTGTGTCATAGAAGTGAGACAGCATCTGCAAATCAATGCACACAAAGAGCTTGCCCTTCCAAGTTCTATAGAAACTGGCCACCAAGCAGTGAACATCATCAGTTTTACAGCTGTGTGAAAACTGTACAAATTCTAAAGAATTGAACTGAGTGACAGTGTAAATTCAGGATCAAAAAAGAAAATAATAATCCTGGAAAAAAAGTAATTACAATGAGAGTTGAAGAGTAAGAAAATAAATAAGGTCAGTTGAGATCATTTTATAAACAGCAACTCCAGTCAAATAAACCGTAATCTTATCATTAATAATAAACAGACTTATGATTCTAGTGGAAATAAGCTTTAAATCTTCTGAAAAGGTTAGATTTCTTGCTACAATCTTTCAATACTTTTTGTAAGTCAAGCTACATAATAACACCATCCCTACTTGCCACTGAATCCACAAGTAATTCAGTGTGCCACAGTTTTCACTTGCACCAAAAAAATTCCATATGGATAGAATATACTCTAGATGCATATTATTTTTTGTCCCAAATTCATTTGGGGGGGGGGGGAAGGAAAGCACTAAACCAATAAAGGTTTGAACTTGTGCATAATTTAAGTAGTGTATATTACATTTGTCTGTAAAATCAGTAACAATAAGATATCCGGAAGGCTATAAATAAATCCAATATTCCCACCCACATTGAGGAAATTACACTAATTTACAAGGCTCACTTTGCCAAGACAGTCTGACACAGTTATAAAATTAGATAATTGAAATGTGTAAGATCCAGACACTATGTGGAGAAGCAAAGCTTTAGCAGAATGGATATTTGTTACCAAGTCTGCCCCCAGATCCTCTAATTTTGATGTCTAGAAGAGCAGTTTTCAATGTTTTCAGTCTGTGAAAAAGTAAAACAGTTTGCAGGAGCTACACACCCAGTAAAAACACATTTAAGTCTTGTATGTGAACAGAGTTTTTTCAGTTACCCTCCCTTCCTCTGGACAACCTAGTGAATGTCAATGCTGGAGAAAGACTTTAAGAAAGACAGATTTTGCTGGCCACAGGGTCATTCATAAAAGTGCAACGGTGTATTATGTCAGAGTTAACATTTCAACAGAAGCAGCCCTTTGATAAGACAAAACATGCATTATAGCAAAAGAAAGATGAATAAGTATTTGAGTATTACAATAATACTTAAATACTGTTAGTTTCATGGGTGTCTGCATTAGAGACATTTTTTTTCAGGAGTCTGTCTTGCAAAGGAAAGCCTCATTGAACACTAAAGGTCACAGCAATACCTTGTACAGCCAGCTGAGCTGCACACGTGTCCTTTCCAGCACTGTTGCTGGCAGTACATGTGTAGACTCCAGCATCCCCTTTACCAACTTTTAGGACCGTCAAGCTGGCTGTGTTTTCCACCAGTGTCATCTTGTAGTTGCCACCTGGGCGGACCTCTCTGTTGTCTCTGGTCCAAGTAATCCTCATGGGAGCAGAGCCAGTCACGTGGCACTTAAAAGTTGCACTTTCCCCTCGAGCCACATCAATAGGTACTGGCTTGATGTCAAAGAAAGGAGCTTGTAGATGTTCTGCAAAGAGGAAAGCATGTGACAGCTTACCACAAAGTCCTCCTCACCACATACCTCACCATACCATGCCTATGCTACCTGGCCACCACAAAATGAGTGGGAAAAAGGGTGAAGAAATAAAAGAGCAAAGACATACAAAAGATCTTTGTTTCAGTGTGAGCTACAAACCTGTGAGAAGAAGTTTGGCACTGGAAGATGCAGTTCCCAGAGCGTTTTGGGCTGCACAGGTATATTGGCCACAGTAAGCCATACTAGTTTGCAAGATCTGGAGAGTCGCAACGTTATTTAAGAAGGCTGATTGCATGTTATCACTGTCACTTAAGAGAACCCCATCCTTGTACCAAGACACCTGAAGAGGCTCTGAGCCATTTATTCGGCAATCAAAAGTCACTGGGGCACCAACAGCCTCCTGAATATCTTTCAGTTTTCTGGTGAATGTAGGGGGAAGTTGACGTTCTGCAAAACAATAATAATCACCACTTTAAGTAGGAAGCCATCCTGACAATCTGGAATTAATTAATTCTGAAATTACTAACAACCCCTCTCTGTAGATAACAAAGAGTTCCTACAAACTGCTCCAGGAAAGAGTGGCCCTCTTGCCATCACCTTTAACAACAAGCAAAGCTGTGGAGGTCGCGAAGCCGACGTTATTTTCTGCTTTGCAGACGTATTCTCCAATATCACTATCCTCCACGGTGGAGAATGCCAGTGTTGCCACTTTATTCTTGAAGTGCATTTTGTAAGCCTGTGTTGATCTCAGCTTGGTGTCATCTTTGTACCAGGACACCTTGATTTCTGGAGAACCACCAATCTGGCATTTTAAGATAACAGGTTCACCAACTTTCACCTCTACACGGTCCAGGTGTGTGACAAAGTAGGGTGGTTCTAGGGAAAGAGAGAGCTTGGTGAGCAGAAGCAGAGCATCAATGGGGTGCCTTAGGGGGACCAGGGATGATGTGTACCTAAGATGGATACAAGGCTGTGGCAAACATCTCCACCCGCCTCATTTGCCACCTCACAGGTGTATTCGCCTTCATCACTCTTGGTGCTGTTGAAGATTTCAAGAATGCCAGATTTGTCAGTAGTTGTAACACTGCAGCGTGGGGATTGAGCAATGGGCATGCCATTTCTTTTCCAGGTGACAAAGATGGGAGGAGTGCCTATGTAGGTGCTTTCCAGCACAATGGACTTCCCCTGCTCCACACTGAAATCACTTAATTTCTTCACAAAGATTGCAGGCTCTGTGGGGAGGCATAGATCAATAGTGAGAGGGACAGATGTGGCAGAGCTGCAGGCAGTGCACAAAGGGAGATACCTGTGTGTACAGGCACACACACAAACACACCTTTCACAAAGAGTTGGGTTGTGCATGAGGCACTGCCAGCATCATTTGTGACCACACAGGCATAGTCCCCACTGTGGTCTGGCTCCACATTGTACAGCTGCAGCTCTGTCACAGACTCATCCAAAGAGATGGAGCAGTTGCTGTCTGGCACCAGTTCCCTGATGCCTCTGAACCAAGTCACTTTGAAGGGAGTACTGCCCTTGATGTAGCTGGTGAATGTCACACTTGATCCAGGCAAAACTTCCTGGGGATCAGGTATCTTCACAAATGAAGGTGGTTCTAAGGATCATACAAATAAATTAAGATGGAGAAAGATGTTAAGAGGACAGTCTCTGTAGGAGAGGAAGACTGGAGCAGATTTAAATGGAAAAAAAAAAAAAAAAAAGAAAGAAAGAAAGATGGAGAAAACAGGAAAGAAACAGGGGAAACCAGAAGAAAGGAACAAAGAATTTTGTTGGAGAGGCAGTAGTATCCTTCCACTGACCTTGTACAGTCAAGAAGGTGCTGCATTCATTAGATCCAGCCACATTGGTTGCCACACAGGTATATGGCCCTGTATCTGTGACATCCAGGACATTCAGCTTCAAAGCACAAACATTATCCAAGAATGAGATCTCATATTTTTCTCCACTAACGATCTCATTCCCATCCTGAAACCAGGCCACAGATATGGGGGATGTGCCAGACACTTTGCACTCCAGAAGCACTGAGGATCCCAGCACCCCATTTATTTCCTTTAGCTTTCTTGAGAATGAAGGAGGAACAAGACGATCTAAGTAGGACAGGGGAAAAGAATAGGAAGAAAAGTGTTGGGGACTTTGCAGGGGAAAGGAAAGGGACAAAACCAAAAAAGCTTCCTTTAAGGACAAGTGGGAACAACAATGACATAAAGCTGACCTGAAACATCAACTGAAGCAGTGCAGCTGCTGTCCCCCACCTCATTGTGCACCTCAAAAGTATACAAGCCCCTGTCTCCCCTGTCTGCAGAAAAGACTTTCAAAGTGGATATATTGTTGAAAAAGGTAATTTGGTATTTGCGGTCACTCCTTAATTCTCTGCCATCTTTGTACCACTTGGTGATAAGTTGAGGTGTTCCTCCTACTTTGCACTCCAAGGTAAAAGGATTTCCAGACATTACTGTGATTGGCTCAGTCTTCTCTAAGATGACTGCTGGTTCTGAAATAGGAAGGGAGGGGTCAGTGAGTCATCAGGAAATCTAACCACAAACCAATGAGCATGGGATTTAAGGAGAAAACAAAGGCTGGTAGAGGCAATTTTACAAGATGTAAGATATAGTACCTGTAAAGCAGACTATACCCACCTAGGACTTGTAAAAAGGCAGAACACTCCCGCATGCCAGCATCATTTTTTATCTGGCAGATGTACTTCCCAACATCAGCTCCCTCTGCACTGGCAATCTCAAGAGTTGCAATGTTGTCCATAAACCACATTTGGATTTTTTCACTCTCTCTAATAATTTCACCCTTGTCCTTGAGCCAGACAACAGAAATTGGTGGGGATCCTTCCACCACTGCCTGCAGGGCTGTTGGCTCCCCAATGAAGATTGCGATGTCACTCAGCTTCTTGGTGAAACGTGGGGGTTCTGATGGCAAAAACAAGGAGGCAGAGGAGGGTTAATCACGCATGCCTTCTTGGAAGAGGGACAGCCAGGAGATCAAGAAAAGAAGGTGGTGATGCTGTTGATGCTGTAGCATACAAACCTTTGAATTTCACTGGGCAGGTGCAAGTGTCACTTCCCACTTCATTCATAGCTTTGCATTGGTATTCTCCAGTATCTTGAGATTCCAGATTGAGAATATGAAGACTGGCAACAGAGTGTTTTGCTGTCACCTTGAACTTCTTGCTGCTCCTGACCTGTCTCCGGTCCTTGAACCAAGCCACCTCAAAGGGTGGAGTCCCTGCTATCTCACACTGAAGGATAACATCTGAGCCTTTAAGCGTGTCCACAGGGCTTGGCACCTTGCTGAAAACAGGCGGTTCTATAAAAAAAAGAATCATATCATAATGTATGAGCCTACTTCCCTGGGTGAGTTTTTGGATAGTGGCAGGAGGCAACATAATCAGGAAAGGGGCCTACACTTATTCTCATAAACCCATATTTAGCTTCCAAATATATAGCCTCACCTCTAAAAAATGTTGAGCCTCCAGCATCTCTCAGCAAGCCATCCCAGCACACAGAGTCCCAAGGGCAGAAAAAGTGACACTTCTGCACCTGTTTGGAGTCAGTGCCCAGTGCTCCTCCCCAGAAGCTACTCTTCCCTCTCTCCAGGACCACAATCTATTTTTCCCCACCTCTTTCCTGTCATGAAAGCTACCATCAGTGAGTCTCAGCAACACAGCCTCCCCTTCCGTCTTAAATTTCATTCCTGCCAGAATCACCGTGTATAAAGAGGAGGCAGAAGGGTGGTTGCAAAGTATGCCCAGTTCCCTCATCATGGCTGGCGTTCCATCTAGTCCATGCTTTCCTTGTGATCTGACAAGCTTGCCTTATTCAGCTTGCAACTGACTTAAATGGGGAGACAAGGGAATGGCAGCACAGTGCTGAACGCCCATCACTATTTCCTGCCTTGTCTCTGCTGCTTAAACACAGCATCATTTGAATGTGAGAGCATCTAGAGAGACACCGCTTCTGCAGCCACCAACTACTATAGCAGCAGCACTCTGTCTGGGGGGATGTGCAGCTGGAAGTGGGCCCTGAAGCCAGGGATTCTGCTGGTGTTTGGAACCATGCTTCTAACCTTTCACTGCAACTGAAGTGCTGCAGCTGGCTGTGCCAGCAGAGTTATGGGCTTCACATATGTAATCGCCAGAATCTTCAATGTTGGCATTGAGGATGGTTAGCATTGCCACAGAGTCTACAAAGGACATGAGGAGAGTTTCGTTCGCCTGGAGCGCTTGATCATTTTTGTACCACACGGCTCTGATTTCTGGTGTGCCACTGATTTTACATTCAAGTTGAACTGTGTCCCCCTGCTTCACAAACCGCAAAGCTTCAGGCTTCTTGATGAACTTGGGAGGTTCTGCAGAACAGAATAATTATGTATAGAGTGACAGCATATCTGTTTGCCACATGAAAGCTACAGTGCTGAGCAAGAGTTATGGAGAGCACAAGAGTATTGGGGCACAACAAAGTAAGCTTGCTACAGCAGTTGGTTGTATCCCCAACCAGAGTTTCCCCTCAAGGAAAGATGCAAGATGGAGAAAAGAAGGCAAAGACAACAACTAAAACTATGTTATTCCCACTCTGGAGCCTGCTGCATCAGACAGCTGGAGCTGCAAAAAAAGACATAAAGGACAACTGCTCCACCCAAGGAAAGTTTTGCTGTTACCTTTGAGGGGTGAAAATATCCCCAGGCCAGCATGAAAGATTTGACAAACCATTCACCCCCAGGAGTAGAAGAAACACGGTAAGGATAGTTTCACTTGCTTACACATCTTTAAAGCATATTTTTTGCATGAAGAAATTATGTGATTTGTAGTCTAGATTAAATCATCAATTCAGAAGTCCAACTGAAATATTTAGCAAATTTGAAAGATTTACTAGCACTGGCCTACAAATGCAAGGTAGTTGTATTTATCATTGTATTTACCATATTTGATATGTGTGAATACCACTGTGACTGTTGCTTAAGCACTAATGACAACGGAAAAAGCAGTGGGAGTGGAATTCTCAATACAAACAGCTTCACAAGCAGACCTTTCCCTTTGGGGATTTTGCAGGCACTCAAGGCTTCTACCATCATGCAGTATGATAGGAGAAGGTCACCACACAGTATACGTCTGCTTTCTGGAGAGCTTTTTTTTTTTGTATTTCCAAACTGGAAATGGTGGAAGATGAGACTTAGTAACAAAGAGGTCTCTCTCCTCCAGAAAAAGAAAACACACAAACAAGATGACTTAATACCTTTCACACTGAGTTGGGCTGAACAAAAGTCCTTCCCTGCTTCGTTACTAGCTTGGCAAGTATATTGGCCAGAGTCTCCTTTACCCACTCTGAGCACTCGAAGGTGTGCTGTGTTGGCTACAAATGTAATATTGAAGTTTCCTCCAGTTCGGATCTCCTGCCCATCCTTGGACCAGGTGATGTGCATTGGCTGGGCTCCAGTAACATGGCATTCAAAGTCAGCACTTTCTCCAAAAGGCACATCAATAGATTCTGGTTTGGTGTCAAAGACAGGTGCTTGCTTGGGTTCTAGAAACACAAGAAAACCATATAATACTTGTATCTTGTGAAACAGCTAATTCAAAATACAGCTACCATTGCTTGCATGAAATGGGAAGGAGGAGCCTGTGATCCAGGCAAAAGTTTTGTAAGCCAACACACCTGCCACTGTAAGCCTAGCACTTGAGGTGGCAGTGCCCACAGCATTGGTGGCTGTGCAGGAGTACTGCCCGGTATGATTCATCTCTGTTTTCACCAGCTGCAGCACTGCAACATTATCTACAAAGGATGTGTGCACATTGTGGTCATCTCTTAGCAGCACACCATCTTTATGCCAAGTCACAGTAATGGGTTCTGAGCCATTGAGCCGACACATAAATTTAAGAGGTAAACCAACAGGGTGCTCGATGTCCTTTAATTTTCTTGCAAAAGAAGGTGGTCGTTTGCGCTCTAGAAGAAAGCAAGTAAAAGATAAATATGCCCCGGGAAGCAATTTTTTTTATAGTTTTAAAGATAAAAAGAATTTGTAGCAAGCTAATATAAAATCATCACCTTGAACTGATAAGAGAGCCTTTGTAGATGCAGTTCCTACACTGTTTTCCGCCTTGCAGATATATTCGCCACTGTCATTACTAATGACTTTGTTGAAAACAAGTGTAGCAACATTGTCTTTAAAGAACACTTTGTACTCAGGAGTAGACCTGAGTTTTGTATCACCTTTGTACCAAGACACAGTGATTTCTGGTGTTCCAGCAAGGCGACATTGCAATGTTGTATAATCCCCAACTGACACCTCAAGAGGTTCCAAGGGTGTAACAAAATAGGGAGGTTCTAAAAAAAGAGAAGCAATAAGATAGGCTCATTATAGTGCCAGGCCTTGGAAAGCATACACTTGAAAGAACAGACAAGAAAAAGAAGCAAATGGAGCACACACCTAGGGTAGAGACTACAGCCTCACAAACATCTCTTCCTGCCTCATTTTCAACATGACAAGTGTATTCTCCTGCATCTTCTTTGGTGCTGTCAAGTATTTCCAAGATGCAGGACTTCTCCGTGGTGGTGATGCTACACTTCTGAGATTGGGTAATGGTGTGGCCGTTCTTCTTCCATGTCACAGAGATGGGCAGGCTGCCTGTGTAAGCCCCCTCCAGGATGATGGGTTTTCCAGGCTCCACACACTGATCGCTCAGTTTCTTCACAAAGATAGCTGGTTCTAATGAAGGGTAAGAAGTCAAAAATGTTGAGCACAAAAACACAAATGGAGGGAAGGAAAGAATATGTTACAGTAAATAGGCGCAAATTTTACAAACCTTTTACTGTAAGGTGTGTTGTACAGTTTGCCCTGCCAGCATCATTAGTCACTAGACAAGTGTACTCTCCACTTTGGAGAGGAGTTACATCAAATAACTCAAGCTCCACCATGGAGTCCTCCAAGTAGATATTGCATTTGTCCCCTGGCACAAGCTCATTGGCCCCTCTAAACCAGTTCACCCTAAAAGGAGGGGTTCCTCTGATAACGCATGTAAAAGTGATGCTGGTTCCTGGCAAGACATCCAGAGGCTCTGGCATCCTCACAAAAGAAGGTGGTTCTAAACACACAAGAGAAAAAGAGAGATAAGACACGTTGCTACAGCATAACACTGGCATTTCTACACACTTACTGAAGATAAAGAACAAAATCTTTATTTTCCAGTCAATAATTTTCCCCAAGTATATTTACAAAAGACCACAGGCTATTTCAAGAGAGAAAGAGCAAAGAATAGCTCAGAGAGCTTCCTGGCCATTATATACTGACCTTGTACAGTCAATACAGCACTGCATTCATCTGAACCAGCTATGTTGGCAGCTTTGCAGGTGTAAGTACCAGTATCTAAATCACTCAGTGAATTTACTTCTAAAATACATAGGTTATCTGAAAAGGAGATTTGATGTTTTTCCCCATTGACTAATTTATTCCCATTATGGAACCAGGCAACAGAAATAGGAGGTGAACCCGACACTTTGCATTCCAGCAATGCTGAGGAACCCAGGACACAAGGTGTTTCCTTTAGTTTTCTTGTGAAAGAAGGAGGAATGATTCGATCTGCATAAGAAAACATAATAAATCCATTGTTAGAGAGAAAAGGAGGGAAGGAATGGAAGGAAGGAAAGAGAACACAATTGAAAGAAAGTTTTTGCAAAAGACAGAAGACAAATTATCCTACCAACCTAAAACATCAACTGATGCTGTGCAACTGCTTTTCCCCACGTCATTCTGCACTGCAAAAGTGTACAATCCACCATCTTCCTTTTCTGCATCCATAATTTTAAGTGTAGATACTTTATTGAGGAAAGTAATTCTGTATTTCTGGCTGCTGGTAAGCTCTTTGCCATCCTTGAACCACCCAGTGGAAAGCTCTGGTGTGCCTGCAACTTTGCACTCCAAAGTACAGGCATCTCCTATCGTAACTCTCATTGGCTCTGCTTTCTCTACAATGACTGCAGGCTCTGGAAGGAGAGATGGGTAACATGTATGGTGAAAACAGGTTTTCATTAGTACTAACCATAAATATTATAGCACTATAAGATGGGGCTTACACTTTTGATAATAAGGGTATTTCAGTTTGTTGGGCTGCTGAATTTTTTCAGCTCTGTTTTTTCCACCCTTTATTCTACCCTAAACTGGAGGTTTCAGATGCTCTCCAAAATGAAGTAAAAATATTTTTAAACTCCTAAGAGAGAAATGCAAATATCTGTCCCTGTCCAAGCAGGCATGAGCAGAAGTCATGACTGAGAAATCCAGTCAGCTGGATCCCATCACAGTGTGGAGGCCTGGGGTTCCTTTCACCCCTCTCCCTGGGCAACTGGAAATAAGGAACCTGACCACTCCTTGTTAGGGACACAAGGATTCTCTGTTTTGATTGTTTTGAACTCAGGGGCTAAGCAAGTCATATAGCTGACACTGAATAGTCAAGTTCCTAACTTTAGAAAAATCTTTTATGATTTTGTGCTTTTTTACCAACCTAAAACAGTTAAGGTAGCCATGCACTCGCGACTTCCAGCATCATTTCTGATCTGACAGATGTATTTTCCAGCATTGCTTGTCTCCGTGTGCATAAGTTGTAAAGTTGCAATATTTTCCATAAATGTGATCTTCGTGTTTTCACTTTCTCTAATAATTTCCTCTTTGTCTTTAAGCCACTGCACAGAAATTGGCTGGGAGCCCTCCACTCTTGCTTGCAGCTCTACTGGTTCACCAACCACAACAGTCACGCTGTTTATTTTAGTTAAGAATTTTGGTGGTTCTGAAGAAGAAATATGCGGTTATAGTGAATGCTCACAGTGTAGTGAGTATATATAATATAAAGAGTAGTAATGCAGTACTACTGCGAGCACTGCAGAAGGTATATGTATGAATACTTTACCTTTCAGCTTCACAGTGCAAAAACAAGTGTCACTTCCTACGTCGTTCTGTGCTTTGCACTGATATTCACCAACATCTGCTGCTTCAACATTTAGAATGCGAACACTTGTATGGTAATTTTTGGCTGTAACCTTATACTTCTTGCTACTGCGGATTTGTCTCCTGTCTTTGTACCAGGTAACATCAAATGGTGGTGTTCCTGAAATCTCACACTCCAGGCTAACCTCAGTTCCTTTGAGCATGTCTACTGGAGACAGCTTCCGGCTAAAGACAGGGGGCTCTAACAAGGGAAGAAAGGAACACTTTTAGAAAGGAGTCTGGAGCTATTTGATCAACAAACAGTTTACTGATACCAGGTTCTACACAATGAGACTTCTCAGAAAATCAACAGAATGGGCATGGACTTTCCTCATTTTCTGGGCACACTATGAAACGATCTTGTAGGTAGGTGAGCATTAAGAGTGCTTAGCTTCTTTACAGAATAGGTAAACAGAGGGGTGAAACTTGGCAGAGAGGGTACAGGTCACATTTAGCTGGTATTAGTCTCAAATACAGGGTGTAAAATTGTCACTGATCAGTTTGGGTCTGTTCATTTTCTTTATCTTTCAGCTCCTTGATATAGCAATTCCCACTATGAGCTGTCTTAGACATCAACAGTCATAGAACTGGGGAACATCTAGCTTAGAACTCATCTACATTAAGAGCAACTTTTCTCTTGTTCAGATGCTGGCAGAGAGGGGTGAGGGGGCATCAAGAAACAAACATGTTAGGAAGAAAAAAACAGTCATGAAATAAGAAATTAATCTCATAATCCTATGGATTTCCAAGGGATAAAACTATCAGGGAAAAAAATAGGGTGTAGTCTAAGAACAAGAGGACAGCTAACCTTTCACTGTGACTTTGGTGCTACAGCTGGCCTTGCCGGCAGGATTGTGAACTTCACAGATGTAGTCACCACTCTCATCAGTACTCAGATGATTCATTTCAAGGACGGCCACAAAGTCAATGAATGATGTCCGGAATTTTTCACTGGCAACAATTTCATGGTCATTTCTGAACCACGTTACTTTCATCTCTGGAGATCCACTTACTTTGCACTCAAGCCGGGCTGAGTCACCCTGCTTGACTACTTTTGCTGCCTCTAGCTTCTTAGCAAACTTAGGTGGTTCTAAAAAACCAGAAAAGTGAGGTCAGGAAGGTCTGAATTAATGCTGGAAAGGAAAAAGAAGGGAAAAGAGCCAAACAACTGTAAGTTGCAAACCCAGGGTGGGGAATTCACTTGGCAGTGTATCAAAGATCACTGAGGTGGGCAAAGAGGAAATACAAAATATAGATTAAAAGACTGACACACAACAAGAAAGTGCACACCTGTTACCATCAGTTTTGTAGTACAAGAGTCACTGCCAACATCATTTGAAACGTGGCAGGTGTAGTGCCCACTCCTTGAAGTATCCACCGAATAGAGGGTTAAGAACCCAGTTGACCCTTCAATCCCAATAAAACAAGTTGGACCAGATACAAGTTCTATGTCTTCTTTGAACCACTTTACTGTAAAGGGTGGTGTTCCTTTTAGTGTGACCTTGAACTCCACTGTGGAATCTGGGATGGCTTGCTGGCTTTCAGGTTTTACTAAGAAACTTGGTGGCTCTGCAGTTTTTAAGAAAAAGAAATATTCCATTACATCAGAAATGTCAAGAATGAAGAAAATTAGGTAAGAATGAAGACCAAGTTTTCAGAGTTAATGTTAAGAGGTATAAGAGTGTTATGTTAGTATAAGATTTAAGGTATTTTCTATCCACATCTATCACAAATAAAAAGTAGTAAAAGAGTTTCAAACCTTTCACAGTTAGGACAGCACTGCAAGAATCGCTCCCAGAGACATTAGAAACATTGCATGTGTAATTTGCACTGTCTGACAGCTCTAGATTAGCAATCTCAAGTGACATAGTGTTCTCATGGCACAGGCTTCTGTATTTTGCACTGTCTGATATCTCTTTTCCATCCTTAAACCATTTTGCAGTAATGGGAAGTGACCCAGAGACTTTGCATTCCATTTGGATAGAAGATCCCAGAACAGTATCCTTTTTGTTCAGCTTTTTGATAAATACAGGAGGAATTGATTGATCTGCCCAACCAAAAAAAAAAAAGCAAAACCACACTGGTTACCTTCTTGTCCATCTTTCACAAACAGAGATTATTGTTTTTCCATTCCCTCCCTGCTGGACTAGTGAATTTGCCAAATGACAATACAAACCTAGCACAGTCAGAACAGCTTCACAGGTGCTACTTCCAAAGTCATTTTCAACCTTAAAACTGTATGTACCACTATCTTCCTTTGATACAGGCTCAATCCTGAAGCTGGCCACATTGTTTTCAAAGTTCATTGTGTAGTATCTACTGGGCAGGAGCTGTTTGCCATCTTTGTACCATCTTATTCGGAGCTCTGGTGTCCCAGCCACGGTACACTCCAAAGTCACAGGGTCTCTTTCAGTGACTTTAAGTGATTTAGCCTTTTCTATGATCCGTGCAGGCTCTGAGATATAAAGTTTATAAAAATGGAAGTTAGCTACACACACAGGGACTGGCTTTCCAAGTATTCATCAAGGATGAACTTGAAGGATCACACCTTGTACACACCTTGTACAAAAAGCAAAGCAAAACATTTCTCCACACCAGACTCATTCTTTGCCTGGCAGGTGTATCTCCCTCGGTGGCTGAGGTCAACATTGGTAAGTTTCAGTGTGGCCATTCTGTTCTCAAAGGTAATATGGTGGTGCTCGTCATCTTCTAGTATTCGTTCATCTTTTATCCAAGACACAGATAAAGGTTGAGCACCTGCTACAACACACTGGAAGAGTGCGGTGCCTTTCAAAATGCTAGTGACATTCTCCAGCTTCTTGATGAACGATGGCGGTTCTGTGGTGTGAGGTTTTGTTTGTTGTTTGGAAGAGAAGTCATGAAAAAGGAAGAGGGGAAAGAGAGAGAACATATAAAGTCATCCTAGTCACTACAGTTTAGCTAAGGGATGGAATGTTTGGGGTATGCTTCCTAGAGGACTGACCTTTCAAGCTGAGCCTTGTGCTGCAAGAACAGCTCCCACCTTCATTTGATATAATACACTGATATTCACCAACATCTGAGACATCACAGTTAGTCACATTAAGAGTAAATACTGATTCTTTGGTGGAGATGGCATATTTCTTGCTGCTGAACATCTCCTTATTGTTCTTCAGCCACTTCACCTCAAATGGGGGAGTACCAGTCACCTCACACTGAAGTGTGGCCTCCAAACCCTTCACTACCTCAGCAGGTCTCAACTCCCGCACAAATGTTGGAGGTTCTACAAAGAGGAATGAGGGGAAAGTAAATAGTAACCTTGAATAGTTTTGAAGGGAGAATAAGTCTCCCCTACACCATCACCCCAGCTATATGGCATAGCTGGATGATTACAAGATGTTCAAAACCAACCTTTTACTTTCAGCTCGATGCTGCAGCTCTCACTACCTGCATCATTGTGGGCTTCACAGACATAAATCCCACTATCCGACACTCTGGCTTGAGTGACTTTCAAAGTGGCTAAACCATCTATGAAGGAGGTGCTGTACTTAGCTTGGTCAGTCACTTCATTCCCATCCAGGTACCATGTGACGTGGATCTCTGGTGTGCCTACTATCTGGCACTCAAAAGCAGCCGACTGTCCTTTGCGCAACGCTACTACAGAAGTTGGCATCTGAATAAATCTGGGGGGCTCTAAAAGATGGACAGAAAAGGTAAGGCTTTATAATATTGAAAGTGGTTTAAAGAAATACAAGGGTTTCCTACACCCTCCCCACAAATTGCACAGAAAAATCAGAACCACAAAGATAAGAACAACATTGGATTGCACACCTTTTACAAACAAAGATGCTTTGCAAGTAGCAGTCCCCACATCATTGCTTATCTGACAAGTGTAGTTCCCAGAGTCAGATGTCCTAGCTGAGAAGAGCTCCAGTACACTAGATGTATTGTCCTTCCAAACAGATCGATTGGCTCCAGAGAGGAGCTCCTGGCTGTCTTTAAACCACTTTATCTGCAGAGGAGTAGAGCCTTTCACCAGTGCTTTGAACTGAACCCTAGCATTGGGCACAACCTCTTGGGACTGGGGCTTTTCCACAAAATATGGCGGTTCTATAACACATAAAAAGGAAGAAAGAGGATTACTCTGAGACAGGGGAATTCCCAAATTATTAATGAGAGACCTACCACAAGACAAAGAAGGAGCTCAAACCTTTGACTGTTAAGAACCCACTGCACTGGTTGCTTCCTGCCTTATTTGTTGCTTCACAGGTGTAAGAGCCACTGTCTGTGCCTTCCAGTTTATTAATTTCCAGAAATGCAGTATTATCGTGGAAAGAGTATTTATGCTTTTCACTTGATGTTATTTCTTGGCCATCCTTGTACCACTGGATACTTATAGGATGTGAACCAGACACTATGCACTCCAGGTGGACAAAAGATCCCTTAATGCTGTCCATTTTCTTCAGCTTTTTGGTGAATTTAGGAGGTATAATGAGATCTATCCAAAACAGAGTAAAAATACAAAGTATGAAATTCAACCTTGATTGTGGCAGATGTCACATCAGGAGAAAAGATTTGGTTTGTATAAACCATGATAAGAGAGAGCGCATACACACCTAGGACATTAATCTTGGCAGAACAGCTACTGCTCCCAACATCATTGTGAACCTCAAAGATATATTCACCACTATCTCTCTTTTCTGCATGGAGCACCTTTAGGACTGATACAGTATCTGTAACACTGATCTTGTATTTTGGGCCTAATGTCAGTTCCTGTCCATCTTTGGACCATTTCCCTGTAATAGGTTTTGTTCCTGAAAATTTACACTGCAGGGTTGCTGGGTCTCCCTCAGTCACGTCTATTGACACAGCCTTGTCCACAATTGTAGCAGGTTCTGTTGTAAACAAGGAGACAGAGTGTTAAAGACATCTGTAAAAGCCACAAGGAAGCAATCTGAGATCACTGCAAGCCCTCAGGGCAGCACCAACCTTTGACAGTCAACAGAGCAGAACATCTCTGAATTCCTGCCTCATTTTTAGCCTGACAGAAATACTTCCCATCATGTTTCAGTTCAATAGACCTCACCAGAAGAGTGGCAACATTGTTGACAAAGGTCATTTTGATATTGCTGTCTTCAATCACTTCATCATTGTCTTTCAGCCAGGACACAGTGATGGGCAAGGAGCCTTTAATAGTGGCCTGAAACACCACCGTACCCCCTCGAAGGGAACTAATGTTTTCTATCCTCTTCAAGAATTGTGGAGGATCTGGCAGGAAGAAAGTGGCCATGTAAGTACATGTCTGGTGCATGACAGTGTGGCATGGAAACCACACTGGG
Source organism: Ceryle rudis (assembly GCA_033439905.1). Classification (NCBI taxonomy): domain Eukaryota; kingdom Metazoa; phylum Chordata; class Aves; order Coraciiformes; family Cerylidae; genus Ceryle; species Ceryle rudis. Next base: position 66,645 of record JAAGNO010031216.1, read on the forward strand.
ATAAGAGCATGCTAGTGGCATCCTGCACCTTGCACTAACCTTTCAGTGTGACCTCCGAACTGCAGAGGCAGCTCCCAACGTCATTTGTTACTCTACACTGATACTTGCCAACATCAGCAGCATCAAACCTGAAAACCTGGAGGCTAATCAAAGATTTCTCAATGTTTATTCTATGCTTCTTACTGCTCCGCACAGGTTTGTCATCTTTCACCCAAAACACTTCAAACGGAGGTGTGCCAAGCACATTGCACTCCAAAACCACATCAGAATCCTTCAGGACTTCCATGGATTGAAACTCCTTGCTAAAATAAGGTGACTCTACAGTTCAAGAGAAAGAGTGCAATTTATATTAATCATACTTTTCTATTAATCATATTGTAACCTGCCCTGAGTTTAAAGGGAAAAACTGAGTGGCTGAATGTCACACACACCTTTGACTGTAACAATGCTACTGCAAATATCTTTTCCAGCGTCATTTTTGGCCTCGCAAATGTATTCCCCACTGTCTTCAGTCTCAGCTTCTGTAACATGGAGTATTGCCAAGGAGTTTGCAAAAGACATCCTGTATTTGATACTCTCTTTTAGTTCTCTATCATCCTTAAACCATGTGATTTTAATCTCAGGAGTACCAGTGACTTCACAGGTCAGCTTGGCATATCCACCTTTCTTTATCAGATAGGTTGTCTCTAGCTTCTCCTTGAAGGCAGCAGGTTCTGTGGATTAAAGAAGAGTGTTCAGGACAAAGAAGGCAGGAAAGAGTGCTGCTGTGTCAATCCAGCAGCTGAAAGTTTAAGACAGAGTAAGAATGCAAACCTTTTACAAACAAGACTGCACTGTGTGTTACTGAACCAGCTACATTGGAGACTTTGCAGGTGTATTTTCCTGAGTCGGTTGGTTTGACCGTGTAAAGCTCCAAGTAACTTGCTAATGCCTCTGTCATAATGTAGTGGGCTCCGCCTGTCACCAGCTCAGTATCACCTTTAAACCATTTCACTGTCAGTGGTGTTGTGCCTTTAAATGTGGCTTTAAAACGTACAGTTGATGCAGGCAGTACATCTTGGGACTCTGGTTCTACAGTGAAGCTGGGTGGTTCTAGATTACATTGAAAAGAAACAATTGTCAAGAGTGAGTCACATGGACTTCAGTTTGGGGAAGAAAAGTATTATCACATGAAAAGTAAAACTCCAAGAAATGTGAAACCAATTGACAAACCTTTTATGAACAAAGTGCTACTACTGTCTTTGCTACCAGCAGAGTTTGTGGCTCTGCAAATGTAGACCCCAGCATCACTTGCATCTAGGTGTTTTATTTCCAAAGATGCAGAACCTTCTGCGAAGTGCACTGTGTACTTGGGACTTGAAGTGATCTCGGTGTCCTGCTTAAACCAAGAGACGGTCATTGGAAGAGAACCTGAAATTTTGCAGTCTAGACGGCATGAGGTGCTAATTATGCTGTCAATATTCTTCAGTGGTTTAGTAAAAAATGGAGGGAGAGTGCGATCTGTTGAGAGTGAAAAAAAGTAAAGAAACCAACACATGAGCAAATCAAGTATACAGTTCTGCTTCTGGCTCTTCTGGGCTCAGAGCAGAGTGGCAGGGGTCTTTACAAAGAGTCAGTACCAACCTAGCACAATGAAGCCGGTAGTACAAGAGCTGATGCCCACATCATTGGATATCTCAAAGGTGTACTCGCCACTGTCCTGCATTTCAGTGGCATAAAACTTGAGCTGAGCAATGTTATTTTTAAAGCTGATCCTGTATTTTTTGCTGGCAGGTAGTGGCCTTCCATCTTTGAACCATTTGGTTTTTAGCTCTGGAGTGCCTGTGACAGTGTACTCCAAAATGGCTGGTTCCCCTGCTGTTACCTGGATCATTTCAGATTTTTCAATTATTTTGGCAGGTTCTACAAACAGAATTAAACAACTGGTGTTAAGGACAAAAGGAAATTGTTCTTCCTTTCAGGTAGGAGAAAATGTGGGGATCACAGCACTACTCCACTGACCTTTCACTGCTAGTTCACCAAAGCAGGACTGACTTCCTGCCTCATTCTCAGCCACACAGGTGTATTTGCCACCAGAGCTCAGCTGGACACCAGTAATTTGGAGTGTTGCTAGACCGTGTTCAAATGTCACTCTCACTTTGTTATCATCTTGAATAATGTCTTTGCCCTTCATCCACATTACAGAAATAGGCTCTGACCCTTTCACCACAGCCTGTAACGTAATACTATCTCCAGACAGAGCTGTCACATTTTCAATTTTCTTAATAAAAGATGGTGGTTCTAGTTCAAAGAAAAGAGACAAGAAGAAATACTCATCTTCTACTGCATCATCCCATGGAAACTTCTGCTTAAATACAGCTTTATGTGACAGTATGTGCAGTACATGTAACGATTCAGCTAAAGAACAGGCAAAGAGAAGAGCTGCATTCCCCAGCTGGGAGATAATGCATGGCTCTTTAATCTCAATCTCCTTCAAATTCACAGGTTTGACACCAGAGAAGAGTTAACATATACACAGAATTTTAAGAGAAGAAAAAGATACTCTTCCTCCCCACCCTCCCTAGCCACCCACAGATCCAAAGAGAAGACTTTTTTAAAATGAGAAGTTCTTGTCTATCCTTTCAATAAGTGGAGTTTTCTCTCTCCCACTAACCTTTCAAGATGTATGTTGCACTGCATACGCATTTTCCAACTTCATTAGCTATCACACATTCGTATTCACCAACATCCGCACTATTAAAAGAGGACACCTCCAGAGAAATGACAGTTTTCTGAGAGGTCAACCTGTATTTTTTACTACTGCGAATCTGTTTCTTGTCTTTGTACCAGCTAATGTCAAATGGTCCAGTGCCAACAACCTCACACTGAAGAACAGGGTTTGTTCCCTTCACTATCTCTGCTGGTTCAAGTGTTCGGATGAAAGATGGAGGTTCTATAAAAGCAGCAAAAAAGAATTAGTGAACCATGTAAAAAAAAAATTAAAAGAAGGTAAGGTTTTTCTCAAGAATGCAATTGGCAGCAGCGAGAAGAACAGACCTTTGACAACTACTTCAGTGGTGCAGCTGTCACTTCCAACCTCGTTTACAGCTTCACATGAGTAACTCCCACTGTCATCGACTTTCATCTCCAAAATATCTAACACAGCCACAGAATTGACAAAGGACATCTTGTGTGTGTTGCTTTCACGGATTTCCTTATTGTTTTTGAACCAAGTCACCTGGATTTCAGGAGACCCTTTGATTTTACATTGAAGGCGTGCAGAGTCACCAGGGGTCAGTAAATAAGATGGATCAACCTTCTTCACAAAGGATGGTGGTTCTAAAAATGGGAAGAAAAGAAAAGGGAAGAAAGGGGAAGAAAGAAGAAGAAAGGGGAAGAAAAGGAAAAAGATAAAAAGAAGAGAAGGCTGAAATACAAAGATTTGAAAGATTGCTTCCCAGCGCAAGAACAAAACATAACTTCAGAAAAGATCAGCATAATCCTTGCTAAGCTCCCATTCCTGTTGTGTCTCTTGACCTCTCCATCAATCTCTCCCCTGTATGCAGGAGGAATTCTTGAATCTGGCTGGTGAAAGAGATATTGAAGTAACACAGTTCCATGAGAAGGCAGCAGGGGAAATGAGCAAGAGATCAAAGGACCTGATATCAGGTCTGAGAAGAGTTCACAGTGTGATTTCAGCCCAAAGAAGTCTTTTGCCTGCAAAAGAAAAAAATGGGGAATACATAAAGAACAAAGGTAAAGGGTGTGTAGGATTATCTTACCTCTGACTGTGATGCTGGCGGAAGAGGAGCTGCTTCCTGCCTCATTTGAGGCAGTGCACACATAATGGCCTGAATCCTTGAGTTTAGCCAGAGGAATCTCAAGCGACGCTATTTTGTCTTCAAAGTAAATCTTATAATCTTTGCCTGGTGGGATTTTGTTTCCATCCTTTGTCCACCCTACTGTTACTTTCCTGTCTTCATCTACCTGACATTCAAGACGTATTTTTTTATTGACTGCTGATTGCACTGACTGCAAAACTTTAATGAAGTGGGGCTTGTCTATAATGACCATTTCAGCCTGGCAAATGTCAGCCCCAAACTTGTTGGAAGCTTTGCAACTGTAAACTCCTCTGTCAGTAGTGGTGAGAAAGGAAATTTCTAATACATGTTTATTTTCCACTTTGGAGATCTTGTGGTGGTCTGAAGGTGAAATGGTTGTGCCATCTTTCTGCCAGGAGACATCGATGACTGGTGTGCCCGAAACAGTACACAGGAACTTGGCACTTTTGCCCACAAAAGTAGTGATAGATTCAGGTCTGGTAAGAAACGTTGGTGGAAATGCTTCTGCAAAACAAAGGGGTTCAATGTTATGCAAAGTTGAGGACCAAAGTTTATGCTCTTTCTCCACATTTGCCAGGGATAGAGAGCAAGAGGGGACAGTTTGTCACTGGACACTCTTAAGCAAAAGAAGCCAGCAGTGAAGGAGATAAGAGGTATTAAAGATGATTAATTTGGGGTTTTGGTTTGGTACTTCTTGGGTCTGTATATTGCTCCAGAGCTTGAAGGCATTTTGAATCTTTGGAGCAATATACAAACTAAAGGGAAATAAACCACAAGCTAGAACTTCCTCACCCAAGACTGTCATGTTTGCGCACCATTCCCTCAAGACAGACAAGTTGCATGCAATTCACAGTTTGTGCATCATTCTTTATTTTTTAGCACCCGGCACTTAACAAAGACCTCATAAAGACTCCTTCCACAAAGAGAAAAGTCAGAGTAAGGAAAATCATCATACACTAGAAGTCTAAAAGATGGTGGGGTTGTTTTTAAGAAAAAAAAAAAAAAAAAAAAAAAAAAAAAAAAAATTAAAAACCTATCAAAAACAAAAAAAAAAATCTGGAAATTGAAACAGCTTTAAACCCTCTTTTGTTTGTTTAAGAAGATCTATTTCCCCAATCACACAGCATTCACCTCTGGCCATAGCACACAGATGTAGGTAGGAGTAGCTGCATAGCCTGCCTCACAAGTATAGCTGCAGGGTAAACATAGGGTGCTAGGATAAACACACAGTGATTATTAGACCAAAGAAATCAGATGTCAAAAGTGTATGTTTTCTTGTCTGGAAGTTAAATAAACCTTCAAGAATGCATTCACAAAATAATCCCATTCTGTTGATGATCTAGTTCCTCCTACTCTGTCTTTCCCCCTTCTTTCTTCCCTTCTGAAACTTCACACTGAATCCCTTTTCTAAGTACAGAAAGCACCTAAAAGCAGCATTCTAAAAAAATATTCCTTCTCAATGCTTGTTCCTGCCAAAATTAAGTATGGATTAAGTATAACAATGGCAATCAGGAGCCCTACCATAAGCATTTGTAAGTATAGCAGTGAAAGCATTACAATACACCGAGATACTCGATGAAGAAGTGCTTGGAAGTCTGTACTTACCAGTCACTGTTAAAAGTGCTGTAGAGCTTACACTGCCATGCTGGTTGGAAGCCTTACAGCTATAGTCTCCACAGTCAATGACCTGAGGCCTCAGGATCTCCAGTGTTGAGAGGTAGTTTGAGGTGTGAATGGAATATTTGTCCCCATCATATATCTCTCGTCCGGCTTTGTACCACTGGAACCTGACATTAGGAGCAGTCTCTACCTCACAGGTGAATTTGGCCACATGATTTACAGCCACCTCCAGAGATTCAAGCCTCCTCCTCAGGATCGGTGCAACTGAAATCAGAAACAGAGAGTAACTCAAAGCTCTGCCTGATGACATTCTGGAAAGTAACAGTGGAGTGACTGACTGAAACAAAAAACCAAACCAAACCAAACTGTGATTTACTTGCAATCCACATAAAGTGACTGTAAAAGAAAAAAATATCTGTAAGAAATTAAAGCAGTGCCAGGCTTAGTGGACAGACAGTATTATGGTGCGTAATGACATCAGGAAACACACAGAGTGGTGATACTGGAAAAACAATGTGCAATAGTGATGTACAATAATGATGGGATACAAATATGTACCACGCTATCCTGGAACTGTGAGAAATTATGGTGTGAATGAGAAATTATGCTGAAACTGCAATGACTCTTAAGAGTAAAAGAGGATTCAGCAGTGAGGAAAGTGGGAAGAGCAGGTCCACTCACAGGCAACAATGGGAGAACTGGTCAGAATCAAGATACAGCTTGTTGTGACTGTGCTTGTGTGATGAGAACCAGAAGTAACAAAGTTCCTGACCAAAGACTGGGGTGAGGGAAGTGAGAGATTTTGCAACATGGTAAAAGGAGACCATAAATCCAGAGAGAAAGGTGGCCCTGTGATTAGTGGTATGATGATATTACTTTATCTGTATCCAAAAACACAGACATAGAGTAGGGCAGTTTCATTAGTTGAGCAGTGTATTAGAAAGGCAATATTTTATCCCCATAATCAAACCTCTTTTAACAACTGTGAGTTTTGCTGCTGTTGCTCTTTTTCCATGCTGATTCAGTGCCTCACAGGTGTACTCTCCTTGATGAATCTCCCCACACACTTTGACTATTACTAGTGTGAACATGTCCCGCTCTTGCAAACACTTGAATTTGTCACCTGAAGACACCAGTTTACCCTCAAAGTACCAGTTCACCTCTGTGACATTTTTTATGATAGACACCAGACTGACACTCTCCCCTTCCTCTGCAATGATGTTAACCAACTTCTTTTGTATGATGGGATAACTGTCTTTGCCTAGCTCATCCGCTGTCATGCCAGCTCTAGTTCCCAGACCCTCTCTGGCCTCTTCGTCACATATTTTTTCCCTTTTCTCCTTCCTTTTCAGTATTTCTGTGGGTGACTCAATGGGAACATCAGCAGAGGCTACAGTGGCAGTGGCAGCATCTGTGCCCACATCCTTGATTTGATCGAGCCCAGTCACAGTGTTGATAACTTGTGCAGACAAAGGCTTCTCCAGGGGTATATCTGCCTCCATAGTCCTCTCAGCCTGTTGTGGTGCCAGCTCAGAGGTTTTTTCACAAGATTTTCCTGAGAGATGTGGGCTTGAATGGACTGGCAATGCTTTGGATTTTTCATCTGTCAAGAGATGTTTTTCTTCACAAATGACAGAATAGAAAGCCTCCTTCAAGACTGTTTTCTGATCAGCTGTCTGAATGCTGACTTCTCCCAAGGAGACTGGGATTTCTATGGGACTGAGTCCTCCTGTGGTCACAGTATAGGTGCATATGGTGTGTTTGTGTTCCTTGGTAATGTTTATTGTCTGTACTTCAATGTTTTCTTTATCAGCCAACCATTTTGAAAACAAGAGGTTTTGCTCACTTACCACTGCAGCTTTCAGTGCATTTCTAATTTGAGACTTTAAGTTGAAGCTCTTGGGAACCTGAGCAGTGAGCTGACTCTCTTTATTGAGGACTTGAGTAGGCTGAAGCTGGTAAGTGTACATTGTTTCATGGGGCTGTCTCCCTGCCCTTGGATGCTGCATAAGTGGGTTGGCAAGACTGACAACATGTTCCTCCTGAAGGGTCTGGTTTTCTTCTAGTAACAAGGAAAATCTCACAACCTGTCCTTCATGGATTCTTGCAGCAAAATCTTCTTCTGTTGCTTCCAGGGAAGAAGTGTTCTCCAGGGGGACAGCTTGGCTCCCAGTGTAGGCCAGTTCAGAGGAAAACCTGGGTTCGGCCTTCAGGTCACCTTGCATTGCCTGGAAACCTTCAAGGACCCTTATGTGGTCACCATCTATGGCACAGCTCTCAGTGGTGCTTGACACCTGTAGAAGGGCTTGGGAAGCCTCTGTCTTCAAAGCAGCCATTTGCTCTGCTGCCTCGGGGATGACTTGCTCTTTGGGCAAGAGCGTCTGGGCAGATACAGTACCAAGGCAGCCCGGCAGTTGAGTCTCCATCACTGCTGCAGGTACCACACCCTGGGGGTCAGCAGGAAGGATTTGTACTGGTTCTGACACAAGCCTGATGATCTCTTCTGTTGTGGCCACCTGGGTGAACATCTCTTCAACATTCTGTGCAGCCAGGCAGGCTGATGGCAGGCCTGGCAAGATGTCCTCCCTGGGCAGCACATGCTCCGCCTGGCTCATCTGGAGCTGAAGGAGGGCCAGGGGCTCCCTCATGGCCTCAAGGCTGGGCACTTCTTCCATGGCAGGAAGCTCACCAACCTCCTCATAGGAGAGGGAACTTTGGTCCTCTGACACAACAGAGTGCTGTAAGGCCGGGCTCTGCCTACACACAGCATGCTTCTCAGGCAGCACAAGGAGCTCAGCAGAGCATGTGGCCTCACCCAGGGTGCTCACTGCCCTGCATGTGTAGAGTCCACTGTCCTCCTCCATGCAATGCCACACTGTTAGGGAGCCTGAGCCATCAGGGTGGTGAGCAACAGAACAACGTGCATCAGAAAAGAGCTTCTCACTCCCCTTGAACCACTGCACATCGGGGCATGGCTCCCCAGCCACAGTGTATTCAAAGACTGCAGTGAAGCCTGGTGCACATTGGACACTCTCTGGCTCCCTGGCGAAGCAAGGGACCCCTGGTATCTGCTGCCGCACTTGGAGGTGGGCACTGCATGTGGTCTCACCATGTACATTGCTGGCCACACACGTGTATTCACCTTCATCCTGCACACCTGCATATGGGAGGATGAGGCTGTGGTCATTGCCAGCAAACACTAACTTACAGTCCGTGGATGGAGTTAGCTTCATACCATTGAAAAACCACTGGACTTTGGGTGTGGGGCTGCCAGTAACAGTAACAGAGAACCTAGCTACATCTCCCTGCCAGATGTCTACATTTGAGACCTGTTTGAGGAAAACAGGGGCTTTGTCCCCCTCCTCCATTTTCATCTTTGCTTTGCTGGGATAAATAGGTTTTTCAGGCTCAAATTCAAGTGTTTTCTCTCTATCAGGCAACTGGAAGTCGCTGCTATAGCCTTCTCTTCTTCCATCCTCAGAAGACACAATAAGAGAGCTAGCGATGTCTGTATGGAAAAAAAATTTTTAGTTTTACTAGAATGGCTAAGAGAACACTTGTAGATAGCAATAAACACTGCAACTATTTTTTTATATCTGGAGGCTTTCTCAATACTGTACAGCAGTTAACAACGAACATGAGGTCCTCTTGCTGTTAAACACATGCCTACCAAAACCTACCAAAAGATATGCTGTGCTGTCAGGTTATTGATGAACTTCTCATCTGGATCAACATGGGTATCTCCTTAAACCTGACATCACAGTATGAGTTAAGCACATCTCCAGGATGTACAGTGCAAGTGACAGTCAAGCAACACTGGTTCATTTCACAAATATAATTATAATGGTATGTGCCATACGTATTTGTATGTACACTCATACAAACAAGTACAGCAGAACAGTACTAAGACCCTGGTTTAATTCAAAACACCAAGAAAAAAAAGCAAAATGTGAAAATTAGGACTGGAATAACAACATGAACTTTTCAGTGCACCATCCTTTCTTCTGGTGCAGTTATTTCATCTCTTTCAACTCTTTTGTCTAACACACTAAGATATTATCTCTCCCTCATCAGCTTTGTTCTGTTTTTGTCATTAGACCCTTATACTTACAACACCATTATTTTTAAAATCACCAGTCTGCACCTTCGATTTAGTGTCACTGATTTAAATCTCTACTTTTAAACCACTCCCTGTCACAATGTTGTAAATTAAAACTCCTGCAACACGAGAGAAAAGGAGGACAGAGCACTTCAGTGTTTTCCTTTTTCTTGCCTTTTTGAATTTAGACATTTATGTGTCGGACCACTTTGTTCTAATGGTGGTTTAAAAATGAGAGGAAGATGATGACAGGTATACGTCATTCTCTACAGACGCTTGACACTAGAAACATCAGTGAAATCTGAGACTTCCAGAACAGAACAAACCATCCATGAAAAGCACGGCGCAAAGAAAACCTTTGGAAATCAAATCCTTCTGTCCTCATTGAGTCAAGTTTGCTCAGTTGAGGCCCACAGTATTTGACATTGGAAAGACATGAGTTGTTAAAAAGAGGAAAAAAAGCAGAATGGAAAAACATCTCCAGACACTCTTAATGATGAACCTTGATAAGTTTCTTAATTACAGTGCCTTAAATTCCAAAACTTTTCGTGAGATGATAATTTTTGCTGCACTCCAGTAACAACTATAAAGAACAGATTATGCCATACCCAATTCATTCTCATTAGTTTTAGCAATTATTAATCTTGTCACAAATACTGTAATATACATGACATAGCACAGTGCATACAGTGATCAACTGCAGAGAAAAGATGCTTAAGTGGAAAAAAATAATATATATATATTTATGTTACACTAGTCCTTCAGCCTTACCTACCAGCCTGGATAAAACAGTAGGACAGTTTTACCAGAAATACAACATGCTAGTGAAAGGGTGGCAGAATCAGGCCCTTAATGAAGTATAAGAACTGCAGAATCTATGCTAAAATACATGAGAATGATTTGTATACAGGAGTGTAGCAAAAATTAGTGCACTTTTTTGCATTCCTGGATATTTATGACAGAAAAAATAGACAGATACTTTTTCACATTTTAGTGAAATTAATAAAGTACAGGAATCAATAGACTTAAATCATTTACATGTTTATTTCACAAATTAACCATACATGTTAACATTCAATACACATTGATGACAAACAAGCATAATTCATCCCGTTTTTGAGAAACTTGGTTTGTAGAAATGAAGACAACATTAAACCTGACAATGAAATTGTGAGTTTTGTAATTCCTATGAAAGCATGAAATTTTTGAGATGGTCAATCAAGGCTCTAAGATACACCAATTGCCCCAGTGTAAGCTTATCCAAAACTAGAATTACTCCAGATTTACATCATTGTAGCTTAAGTGAGACTCTGTCCCTCCATAAATAAAAGATAGTGCTCCTGGCTAAAGTATGAAACTTAAACCAAGACTTTTAAACCACAAACACTACTACACAGGTAAAGATACAGATGCTTGGCCAGGTATTTTAGATGTGAACATTAAATTGGACCTGTTTGATTTATGGTTTCAACAACAAGTTACGAGCCTGATTCTATTAAAACTTTGAGTTCATTTATGTGCAAATTTAACAGACATCATAGTTACTTAGGACCTAACCAACGGGCCTCTGACCTCTTTGGCTTTGGACCTAAAATACCTCTTGTATCACAGCTGACATATAGCATCAGACAATCTGTGCTGACTTCTCTAGGGATCTCTGCTGTCAAATGAATCAGTTAGGGCTACACATCTACACAAGGAATGGATCATGAAGCAATTCTTGTCCAGCACAACATTGGACCAGACACTCATGCTTCTCTTTCCTAACATCATTACCTAAGAAAAAACACAATTATTTCTGCCTTAACAACAAAAAATATTAAATATCTATCATGGGGTCACAACCAAGAAGAAACCGAAGTGACACTTTGGTATTAGTCTAATGACTCCATTAATTTTCCTCAGGTACTGGATTGTTAAAACTTCTCACTCTTAACTTTAAATTTGTATTGGGAAACAAAATTGGGTGAACTAAAACTTTTGATTAAAAATTACTACCCCAGGTAAGTGATGGGACAGTATTAAAAGATTATTGAGTTTTTGAAGCATGCTGACCTCAGTGTGAGGACATATAAAACTCAGAAATAAGAACATGCATGAACATAACTGAATGTACTGTAAGAATAGTTGGTTTATGCTTATAATCAACATGCTTCTTAAAGCAAGTATTCAAGGCAACTGACAGCAATTTGCAAATGACTGGAAGAACCTCATGAATAGGTAATCCAAGAAAAATAATTTTTGCTCTAGGATTGTTGAACTCAAGGTTTAAAGTTGGCATATAAGTAACTAGAAAGCTGGCACATACGGTAGAGAGTTATTTAACTGCTGATAAACATTAATTAATAACTTTCATACTTTTAACATATTTTCTTAATCTATCAGCATTTATATCAGATAGATTTAGTTCTGATTTATGCCAGCTGCTGCCAATTCCTCCTCCTAAATATCAGTATTAAATACAAAAATATATACTCATATTGGGAACATTAATGTAAAAACCTCTTCTGCTGAGAAAATGACATAGATAGCAGTTGAATATATTCTATTTATTTCTGGTCATTTTGTCACATAGCACACTTAACTGCTACTAATTAAAAAAGAGAAAAAAAGAATATGTAAAGATACAGTTCTAATATGAAACACAAAAACTGCATAAAAATATCTCATTTTTTTACTACTACGTATTTTTTATGAATGACACTGGAATATGGGGACAACCAAAATTATTTTAATGAACTTATAGCTACATCATTGATTTAATATGCTCCCTCTCCTTTCCCTTTAACTTCTAAAGATACAGTACAAAATATGTTTTCATGTTTATTACTTGGTAATAGAGAAAGAAATCCTGTCCAGTCTCCACTAACGCAAAACTCATTTTCTTCCCATTGTGTTGCTTTTCTTTGCAACAGCATAATTCTAATGACTTCAAAAAAAGTCATTTAATTCCATGAGTCAGTAGACTGAGGCCCATGGATGTAAGAATTTTGCAGTGATAGAAACTGTAAACACAGGATTTGAATCAGTGAAACTCACATGTTCTGACACAACATTGTGAGAAGGGGGAATACCAGTTTAAGGAGTTCTTTCACAAAACTGTATCCAAACTAAACAACAAGTATAAGTTTGTATTCCATACCTTTAGGTTACAAGAAAAATGTGGTTTCTACATTTTCAGGTGATTTCTAACCTACATAAAACAATGATTTCACAGTTACAGAAAGACAGGAATATGTACACTATAGGGATATATTAGTACTACATAGATGAGTGTCAATTACAATATCTTTACAAGAATGAGTAAGGAGCTTGGAAGGAGCCTGAAAGATACCTCGGTGCAGAAAGTGTGCACAAAACCTATGCACAGATTAAATCTCACTTAAATTCCCCAACGAAGACAAGTTTAAGTGAGACAGAAATATGCCCACATAAAGTGGTTTTCATCCCTAAAGAGATGAAAAACAATGCCCCTAAAATGAGTGCTGCATTTTTAGCTGCAGTGAACAACAGCATAAAAACATGTAGTGTTTCAAAAGAGACTCTGAAATAAATTCTGGAAATTTAGTATAATGTTAACACAGCACAACTTTCAGCAGTTCCTGCCCTGTTAGTAGCTATACATTTATACTGCCCACTGTCACTTTGCATCAAGTTTTCAATAGTCAGGCTATGACAGCCCTCCTGCTCTTCCTGTGCACAGTACCTATCCCCTTCCAACAACACCCCATCCTTGTACCAACAGACACTTGGGTGGGGGCAACCAGTCACAAGACACTGGAAGCATGCTGAGGCACCTACAAATGTACTGTAGTCAGAAATGAGCCTCAGAAACCTGGGAGGGGTTTCTGTGACCTGGAACTCAAAGCTGCAGCTCTCTGAGTCCTCTGCCCTAAACTCAACCCATTCCTCTTGGGACGGCTCTGCAAACACATCGAAATTAATATTGACACACTTCTCCCCTGACACTTCTTGCTCTCGTTCAGTCACCGCAAGCAGGCGGATTGCTTTCTCTGAGTCATCTATATGTGGCTCGAACTCAAACTCCAGCTCTATTTCTGACTGATCACCTGGGCTCACCATCTTACTCAAAAGCAAGTTACACTTCTGGGGCCTGTGTGGTTCACTGCCCACAATGGTCTCACTGCTTGTCTTAGCACTTGCTACCTGCTGAGTCATGACTATGAGGGAGCCTTTGCACATCGCTTCTCCCAGTCTATTGATTGCCCGACAGTGATACCAGCCACCATCAGAAGGACCTACGTCTTGGACCTTCAGAGTATGAAGTCCCTCCTTCTGACTCACAACATACTTCCCTGTGGCAGTTGTCACACAACTGTCACCCCTGAACCACTGCACTGCTGGGACAGGACTACCTGTTACCACACACTCAAACACTGCCTCCAAGCCTTCTGTCACCTTGACATCCGCAAAGGGCACAGTAAAACAGGGAGGCATTTCAGTTACTTGAAAATCGATTTTCACATCCTCATTCTCCTCCATGGCCAAGCCTGCAGCTTGCTCCAACAAGGCAAGTGGAAGGACATCCAAGGAAACCACCATGGTCTTCTTATCTGGGCTAAACTCAGGACTGGTTATGATTTTGACCTGCTTCTCAAACTCCTTCACCTCATTTTCATCCAGCTCCACTTCCAGGAGGATTTCTTGTGGGGAAGGTGACCTTGAAGATGTGTTTTCCTCCAAGTCAAAGTGTATAACATGTGGGTGAGTGACAGGGGGTGGCAGTGCTAGTGACCGCCCATCTTCAGACAAAATTTCCACCTGTGCGATACTTTTAGCTTCTCCAGTAATGTTTGCTGCATGGCACAGATACTGTCCTCCATCAGCTTTCTGGATGTTAGCGATCTCCAGCACATATTTATTCCCATCCTTCTGCATCTGCACTCTCTCATTTAGCTCCAACAGAGATTTATTGTGATACCACTTCACCCCTGGCTTGGGCATACCCACCACCTCAGCTACAAAGCTCAACGTGCTGCCCACATACAGCCTCTTGCTGCTCAACGCCTTGAGGAATGCAGGTGGCATCTCCCTGTCTGATGGCTCCAGGGCTTCACAAGGGGTCCTAAACACCTCAGCCTGTGGCTGTTCTGGTGGCTGTTCTCTTCTCTCACAGAGTGGGAGTATGGTCAGGGCATCCTTATACTCCCCAGTGGGTGTTCGGTAGCGCTCTGGTGGTGTGTTGTCCCCTGATGAAGAGTAGGGTCCCTCGCAGTGTGTGAAATAGCACTCTGAGGGTGTGTTGCATTTTGAACCCTCAGACCGCGTGGAGTAGCGCTCAGGTGGTGTGCTGTATCCTGAGCCTTCAGACGGTGTGGAGTAGCGCTCAGGAGGTGTGCTGTATCCTGAGCCTTCAGATGGTGTGGAGTAGCGCTCAGGAGGTGTGCTGTATCCTGAACCCTCAGACGGTGTGGAGTAGCGCTCAGGTGTGCTGAGTGGTGTGTGGTAGGATGCTGATGAAGCAGTTTCAAAGATCTCTACTGAGGAGGGAGGTGTGTAGAAGTGGTCTGAATCAGGTGACTCTTCTCCACTCCCAC
The DNA here is from genome assembly GCA_033439905.1 of Ceryle rudis. Classification (NCBI taxonomy): domain Eukaryota; kingdom Metazoa; phylum Chordata; class Aves; order Coraciiformes; family Cerylidae; genus Ceryle; species Ceryle rudis. Next base: position 81,743 of record JAAGNO010031216.1, read on the forward strand.
TCTCCAGCTCTATAGACATTTCTGACTCAGGAGAGAAGGGCCGAACAAGTTCCTGCTGGTTGTTATAATAGTCATAAACTGTGCTGAAAGTAACCTCCTCCACTTCCAGTGAAGTGATGGTCTCTTGCTTCTCCTTCTGAACTATCCCTGTGAGATCTGGAGTTTTCTGCATCCCAGTTGACCTTAGATACTTGGCCAGGGACAAGTCAGGCTCCAGCTCTGAGTGTGGAACAGCACTGGGCTCTGGATCTGCAGAAATATCCTCCAATCGTCCTTCTCCATCCAGGCTAGTCTCAGAGGCTTCCTCAGTGGGAGCCTTCTTCTTGTCCCAAGACTCAGTCCTTTGCTCCTTCTGTGCCATAGGATCATCCATTATTAAACCAAGTAAGAGTTGACCAAAAGAGAAGACCTTGCTTGTGTTTGGTTCCTGATGAGTGTCCCTGAGCATCTCCTCAAGGGAATCTGTGCTTTCTGTCTCACAGGTGGACCTGCTCCTTCTTCTCTCAAAGACTTTTTCTATCCCAGAACCTTCTTCCTCCTCAGCCTGATGCCCAGCCTGGGGTTTCTTTTCATGTGCAGCTGTTTTCAAGTCAGTGATGAAGCTGTCACTCTGGGAGTCTGTGGTCTTGAGTTGCTCCTCACTCTCCCACACATGTGTTTCCTGGACTTCTCGTTGGAAATCTGCAGTGGACTCCACCAGAAAACTATGAATTTGTCCCTCAAGTGAATCCTCCTTACATACACTCACCTCTGAATCATTAATTTCTTCAGCAGAAAATCCCTCTTCAGCAGATATCATGAGGCTGCCAAGGTCCCCATTAAGGACTTGCAAATCAACCCTTCTGATTTCTACTGGCTCTGCCTCCTCCTGGGAGCAGACCTCCTCTTCCTGCATCCTGTAGTTATGACGTAGCTCCTCACTGAGAGACATCTCCTTCACAAGGACATCATGTTGGTGTACAGGGGAGATGAGCCCAGCCACTCCCACCTCCTCACTCTCCAGAGCTGTGGGGGTTTGTGCCTGTTCTGTGTCCACAGTCTCTGCAGCTGGTAATGGCTCCATGGTTATATCAATCTCGGATGGCAACAGCTGTTCTTTGAAATGCACTTCTTCTAGGTGAACCTCAACTTCTTCAGTAAAGTCCTGACCTGAGTTTTCTATGCCAGAAGGAGTGAGGATTAGATTCAAAGAAGAGTTGCCTGCATCAGACTCCATTTCTTGCACCATTTGTCCATGGCTGTGCATCTCCCAGTGTGTGGCAACCCCAGCATCAAGCATTTCTTCTTTACAAATATGATCATCAGTCTTGATGTGCTGTTCAGTATCAACTGATCTCTCTTGATCCTTGGCCTGTTCCTCCTGCTGCTCTTCTGCACAGAAGTCACAGAAGCCAAACTGCTCCTTTGTGGGTGTGCTTGCAATGTTGTTCTGCAGGTTGGGCATACTTGGCTTTTCTACAAGAGGCCCATCAGGAGATATTGCCTCCCAGTCAGGGACATCGCTCTCCTCCATGTGAACATCACTCCTCCCTTGCACCACAGGTGATATAGGAGTGAAAAATTGAGAATCTTGACACTCACTTGCCAGAGTAGACTGTTCAGAGGCATGTGTTTGCCCTCTCACTTCCATAAATGGTGACTTCAAACTGTCCCAGGACAGAGTAACTGTATGTGGTACCATCTTATCTCCTTCAGCCTCCAGCTCCCCTGAAAAGTGACCTGAGTCCTTGGCCACCAATTCATGCTCTTCCCTGGACATGCTGGAGTGCAGCTCAGTGACATCAATTGCAAAACTGTGTTCCTCAGAGACAGCTTTTCCCCTGTGCTGCCTCCTCTCAGAAGTACCATATGTATCCCTCACACTTTCTTCTGTATAACCTATTTCTTGTCTTGCATAAACTTTTGCAATGTCCAGCACCATCATTTCCTCCTCCTTGCTTTCCCTGAAATGAGGAGTTTTCTCACACTCCTCTTCCAACTGCTCACCAGGAGATGGGGGCAGCCTCAGTGACCAGGGTACATGCATCTTCTCCTCCTTGGAGCACATGATCTCTTCCTCTTCATCCTTTGCAAGTGTGCCATGGCCTTGAAGGTCCAGAACATGGTTCACAGCAGACAGTTCCTGAGCGTTTCCATCCTTGCTACACAACCTGGGTGCACTGGGCTGCACAATCAGCTCACAGGCAGTTTGTGTTGTTCCAGCCACATTCCTGGCCACACAACAATACAGCCCAGCATCCGTGACAGAGACCCCCTGGATGTGTAAGCGGTACATGCCATTCTTGCCTTCCTCAAACCTCAGCCTCTCACTAGCAGAGAGGCTCTTGCCATTCAGGAACCAGACCACAGCTGGTGGGGGTTGCCCAGACACAGCACACTCCAACACCACTGCCTCCCCTTCACAGCAATGAATGTGTACTGGGACTTCTACTATAATTTGAGGTGGCTCATTTCCCACATCAAATGAAAACTTGAACTTGTGCTTTATGGTGGGAGCAGCCTGGTCTGGAGAGTGCTGCACAGTCTCCCTCATCTCTGTCTCTTGTTCTGGTGTTGGAGTGGGGGCAGTGATTTTGATTTCCACAGGCAGTGACAGCAAGTCTGAGTCTGGAACTGCACTTGCACTTGACAGTCCCTGTTCTGCTGCAAAGGCCAGGCCAACTTCTTCCTCTTCTTCCTCCTCCTCTTTCTTCACCTTTTCTTTCTCCCCTTCTTCCTTCTTCACCTTCTCCTCCTCTTTCTGCCCTTCCTCTTCCTCCTCCTCCTTTGTGGCCTCATAGGCCAGCATCCTCTGCCTCACACGGAGTGCAGCTGAGGTGCTGACTGTGCCCAGTGGGTTGAAGATCACACAGGTGATGGTACCACTGTGCTGTGGGAGCACAGATGGGAAGGTCAGTGTAGAGTGGCACTCTGTGGTGTGAACGGCTGTGCCCCGGATGCACTCCACAGGCTTGGTGTTGTTGTACCACATAACTGTAGGCTGTGGGCGGCCATGGAAGAGGCAGGAGAAGGTACATTGGTGCCCCTCAGTGGCCTCCTGGGACTGAATTTCCTGGACAAAGAGGGGTGGGCAGTTCTCCAGGAACCCACCTAGCATCTGCCATCTCTCCCCTGTGGCTTTGGACTTGCAGTATCCCTCCACTACCTGCACTGCAAGAGGCCCTGAGCCACCCATCCTGGTAGCTGCCTCAGGTGGGCTGGGCTTCTCAGAAAGGCCCCCCTGGGGCATGGATATGAGGGATTCCTGCTTCTTTTTCAGTGCTGCTCTCTTTGCCTCCCGCAGCCGCTGCAGCTTCCAACGTATCTCCTCATCCAGCAGTTCCTCAGCATCTACCACTGTGCCGCTGTGCTCCCTACCACATGCCAGCCCTGGACGGTGAGGCCCCACCAGTGGCAGTCTCTGGAAACGGATGGTTCGTACCATGCCTCGGGCTGGGGAGAGGTCCCCAAGCAACTGCTCAGCCTCCTGCCCTTTGTCAAAAGGTGAACCAGTGCAGCGGAGCACCACCCGCAGCCTGTCCTCCTGCTGCTGCTGCAGCAAACACTCCCAGCTTTCACACACCCGCTCTGCTTTCCCTGCAAAACGCAAGCCTTTCTGCTTCCCACGGCGTGCCACCAGCAGCGAGGCAGTGGACTCAGCTGAGCCTTCGCTGTTAATGGCAAATACCCTGTAGCTGCCAGCATCATGCTCCTGCACATCCCGCACCTCCAGGCTGGCATGGTGCATTTGCTCCTCACTCTCAGTGCGGATCACCTTGCGGCAGTCCTGGCGGACTGGCCGGTTGTTGTGAAACCAGGCCATGTGGGGTGGTGGACAAGCCACCAGCTTGCACTGGAAGAGTGCAGGGTCCCCCTCCAAGACAGACCTACACTTGAGGCCTTGTGTGAAGGTGGGTTTACAGTTCTGGGGGAAAGCCAGCACTGTCGCTGTCTCACGTTCCTCAAGGTTCATCTTTCTGTGCTGCTCTGCAAAAGAAGGATATTGGGTTACAACGTCATGCTCTGCCTGTCATCTGATTGAAAAAAAATTAAATAGCAATATATTGAAATAAAAAATGGGCATGCAACAGATTTCATCACACACCCAGGAAAAAAAAGTAATTCACTCACCATATTTGTTCGAATAAACGCAACGCCTTGCTCTGTTTTAAAGATTGACACGAAAATCGTTCGTTGTCTGTTCTTTCTTCAGACTGTGGAAATTTCTTCTTGAACAAGCAAAAATGAATTTCAAAATAACAAGTTCTTCTGCGTGTATGTTTTTGCTGCCTGGAAAAGCTGTGTGTCTTTGGGTTGCAAAGAAGAAAATCTTACCTGACTTGCAGACAGTAGAATAAACGCCCTTTCTGACCCCTCTGTTTGTAGATTAAATGTTCAAACAATTGAGGAAAAATGTTTTGAAATATATTAAAAAAAGTAAGTAATTAGCTAACATGAAACGAGAAGGCGTTTATTCGAACTAATACAGCCACTAACTTCACAGTGTTATGAACAGGGAAAAAAGCAAGCAACATGAACCACATATGCTATCTGCAAGCCAGGGTAAGAGATATATAATGATGAATTAATGTATGTAAAAAAAGTGCAAGAAAACAATGAAAATGTGTAGCTTTCACATATCCTGAACAACAAATGCTTTCTAGTATACTCCATCCATCCAACCATCCATCCGTGTCCACTGAACTCATTAATGTTAGGTTGATAACTTGTTTAAACATAATATGATTAAGAGTTGTATAACTCCCTTATGGTGTAAACTATCCCATGCACTCAAAAGGAAATTGAACAAATAAAAGCTCTGTGAACAGCTGCAAAGCATGAAGTAAAAGTTAAGAATATGGCTGCAAAATCATAAATTTGAAGTTTTAAACATATTTTAAAACTTAACCCTTATAATGCAGGTAATCCTTTGCATATCAAGACAAACATGCAACATGTTCCAATATGCTTCAAAGTATGTCTGTCTTTCCCCATTAGACACTCCATGTAAGCAGATAAAACTTTTCATAATGTTACTAATTACTGGTACTAATTATTCACTATAACATCATTGGTGACTGTACCTTTCACTTCCATTTCAATCTCTTCTTCTAGCTTCTCATGAATAATTTTTTCAGGAGCTAGAATGAAAAGACAAAGACTTTTGAGCTATAGTTGCTAAATATGCCAATCAACACTTTAGGTCATAAAAGTATCCAATCTCTCTTGCAAATATACAGAAATTCACACATACATACAGATAAATGCATGCCAAACAATTCAAATGCTTGCTTAATTTTGAGAATAATCAAATGTTTTAAAACTTTTTTTGCAATGTAGACTTTTCTATGTGGCTTGCTTTCTTTTTTTGCAGGATGGGAGAAGTTTCTAATGAAACATGCCTTTATCATGCCTTAAATCCCTGAAGAAAACATTCAACAATCCACAGACTAATGAGATGCTTCTTGTTCTTTATCATCTCCCAGGGAATGATTGTACTGGAATGGAGTGCAATGATGCTATCACGAGGAATGGATACTTGGAAGGAACATGCAGTTGCCAACCTGTCACTCTGAGATGGGTGCTGCACTCGGCTTGTCCTGCAGGATTAACTATTCTGCACTTGTATATACCCTTGTGGTGCTGACCAACTTTTAACAATCTTAAACTGCACAGGGGCCCATCATGTTTTAAGGAACACCGTGCAGACTCCTCAACTATTAGCTGATTGCACAGCCAGACCACACATGGTGTAGGCACACCTTTCATTATACAAAAGAGTAACACATCATCTCCTTCTTTTACAGTGGTTTCTGAAGGCAGATTTTCAAGAAACATTGGTGCTTTGGCATCAGTTTCTGTGACGTCTTCACATGGCACAACATCAGGATAGTAGAGACTGTTTCTTTGCTTCTCAGTTTCATATGGTCTTTGGGATGTAGATATAAACAAGCTTGAAGTTTTCTTGGAAGATTCTTGCTTAACTTCAGATGCTTTAAACTGACAGTCTTTGGCTGCTTTAAAGCTTTTAGTATCTGATTCAAGAGTAATTTTTGTTACTGCTTTGGCTTGTGCTTCTTTAGCTAGGTAAGAATAAAGTTAGGAAAAGGATTAGGTCAGATGTTTTACAGGAATAAAATTATCCTTGTACTTAGGGGAAAAAAGCCCAAAATAATTAGTACTGAAAGAATTTCCAGGAATTTAGTGCTACATCAATGTTATTAAACATGTTTAATTACACATTTAAGAGCTCTATTCCTGCTGAGCTAATTCTAGGTACCAGCTAAACCTAAGGGACTTTCATGGATCAAAGACTTTGTCTGTAATGCCTAATACAAGCATAACTTTGCTTTTAATATAGAGCCTCAATTTAGGAAGTAGTAGCTGAAGTAAAGCACTTTGCACAGCTCAAGAGCAAAGAAAGAAACTTCAACATGTAAGAACCAAATGAACAGGGTCAATGGCTTCCTCATTATTCATTTTAATTTTCTGCTCTTGACTCCTTTGAGCTCAGCAGAAATACTACCGCCTGTTCAGTGGTGGTGATAATACATTTTTGGGTCATCACTAGTGGTAACACAACTAACATTTTAATACAGTGATGTCAGAAAGAAGTGGAAGAAGTCTAAGTGAAAATAGGTACTTAAATATTAGGGAGATTGAAGGGTATTAATTAATATTTTCAAGTACAATGACCTCTACTACCAACATTGGATTTGGAACCCTAGATTTATTGGAAAAAAGTTGGACCCATAGAGTTTGAAATGATCAGGTATCTAGTTAAACATTGTTTATCTGACATTCTTACCTTCCTTAAATGCCAGCTTCAGGAATTCTCAAATTAATGTAAAATGTAAAAATTCTTACTGTCCTGTTTTGCTTTACATCTCACTGCATACCATAATGGATATGAGGAATAAAAAGCCTTAGACACCTGTAACTTGCTGAGAAGAGGCATGAAATTCTAGGTAGGTACTACTAACTTTAGCTGGTAAATACCAGCTTCCCAGTATCTCAACATGCCCGATATGAATAGAGCTGTAAATGTGAAAGAAAAAAACCCAAAGCATTATTACTAGCACTTTCTCAATTAAATATTCATAATAAAGGAAATATGAGTGAGCTATAGACAGTAATAATGAAGTTTCCAGTCACAATGTTAAAAGTCAGATAACCACCTTTGACTGTTAGTATTGCAGCAGTTGTTGTCCCTCCGTAATCATTATAGACAGTACAACTGTACAGTCCTTGATCTGTCAGCTGGACACTTAGGATTGTGAGCAGTAGGACACTTCCATTTTGTGATATCTTCAATTTTTCAGATAATTCTATCCTTTCACCTTCATGGGCCCAAAGAAACTCAGAGAAGTATTCATTTTCTAAGGCACATATAAACTGAGCAGTGTCACCACGTTTCACAGTTAGGTCTCTGAGTTGCAAGAGAAACTTTGGAGGGACATCTTTCATTTCCTGAGCAGCAGTCATAGAGATTCTGGTGTTTTGAGATGTTTGGGAAAGGACTGTTTCGTGTGTGGCTTCCATTTCTTCAACAGATGTAGCCTTCAGGGTCAAAATTTCTGTTACATCTTCAAAAACCTGTACACCCAATTCCTGAGATGGCTGTTGCACTGATTTAAATTCTTTTTGATAAGCTTTAATGTTCTTCTTTGTGAGAGGAGCAACATGAAGTTCTGTTATAGCCTGTGACTGGACAGACTCTTTTACATCTTTCCCAGAACTTTGCCTACCTAGGGCTTGCACTGTGTAATCAAGCAACAAAAATAACAATATTAGTATCTAAAGAATTTTACTAGGGCATGCTCTGAACAAAAGCAAACAGCATGGAGGATGAAAAGAAATGATCTTCATTTGAAAACTCAGCATGCCAAATGCACTACTCTCAACACAAAGTTTATCCATTCACATATATGAATGATCAGTGATGCCTAAGCTAGTCATGCAGTTGATACACAGCTGATGCTTGTCTCTTCTTTCACTGAAGTTGTCCATTGGAATTGTATTGGAAACGTATTATGGAACTTCTTAAGGAGGTATTTTCTTTTTTTTTTTTTTTTCCTTACAGGACAGTGCAAAATACCTCAGTCAATGTTATAAAGATCACTTCAGTACTTGTTTTAAAAATCTGAACGCCTTCAGTAAAATGATTCTGTTCTTCGACCTATATCAAGATACAAATTTGCAAATTTCCAAATGTTACAGCTTAAACAGAAGAAATGAGAGTGGTTGGGTTACAGAGGAGAGGAACTACTAATATTAGCTGGTAAAGAAAAGGTGTGAAATAAGGAAAGAACATTAGTAACAGTGTAGAAATGTGGTATACAACAAACTGAATCCCTTTGAAGTAAAAATGGGGCTTTACCTTCTGCAGTCACTGTAAGTGTAGCTGTACAAGTTGTTTCTCCAGCACTATTTCTTGCCTTGCAAGAGTATTGGCCAGCATGCTCTAAGAAAGCATCTACTATTATCAGTATAGCTGTGCCTGTAGACTCATCAAAGTGGAAAACTAAGTCTTTTGTTGGCCACATGAGTTGTTGATTATGAAACCACTGGATTTTTGGTTTGGGCATGCCAGAGACCCTAGCTTGAAATCTGACTGATTCCCCACTGCATACACTGCAGCATGAAATAGGCTGGATAAAGGTGGGCCTTTGGTAAATAGACTCCTCCTTAAGTGAAACAGATGAAGAAACATGCCAGTGGGACTCTGATGTAACTTCTTCAACCTTTTTAAATCCTGAAAAGAAGCATGCCAATTTTTAATTTCTTACCCTACACTACAAAAATTGTCTCTCTCATTCAAGATTTTTTTACTAACTTGAAATTTAACAGCATTAATTATTCTATTTATAAAATCTGTTGAAAATACAAACCAAAATATTTATGGTTACATAATATCAAGGACAATATAGAACTTAAATAGCTAAATCTCCAGACAATATTTCTGCTCTAAAACTTTGGTCAACACTTCATCAATTCATATGAATATAAACTAAGTGCTTGGTACACACCTCTGCTTAGCATGTTTTTAAATACTTTCACAGTAATTAATTTCATACAAAAACTTTTACTAGATTCTCCTCACAGTCAAATCAAAGAACGTGTGAACAAAGCACTTCCATTAGAAATAAGGTTTCTACCATCTTTGACACATGACAGATTCTAACACTGAAGAGAATGAAAAGGTGAGGTGCATGGAACATTGAAAAATGTGAAATAAGTTTTCCTGTGCATGACCTGTATTTTGGAGACATAAATGTATACTGTGGACATTGTAAATGGTAGCAATTAATTGAGTTAAAAGACAACATGACAGACGACTCACATATATTCATGAGTGTATATTAAGATTAGGAATGGAACACAACCTAAACAAGACACACTGTACCTTCTAGCTTCAAGGTAGCAGTGCTTGTCACTTGGCCTACAGAATTACTAGCCACAAAGGTATAGATTCCTTCATCCTCTGGATAAGCTTCAGCAATCTCCAGTTGATACGTGTCTTCAAACTGAGTCATTCTAAAAAACCTTGATGGCTTGATCTCTCTCTCTTTGCTGTACCAAGATACTTTGAGATCTGGTCAAGCAACAGAAAGAAGAAAAGTACAAAATTAAAAATAGTTTGCTACTGCTAAAATCAAAGAAAGTTTCATTTTTAAGAAGGGGTTCTGCTACAATTATGTGATTAAACAGGCTATTAATCATTAGGTTGAGTTGAACAGGTTGAAGAAACTAAGGCAGAATATTCTTTTGCTAAGGACAGCACTTTGCCTCTATTTGTTGCAAATATTATAAATTTTACACTTATTTTTCAAGACAGATCTTGTCTTTGTACTTTTGTAAAATTCCTATATATTATATTGCATTACTTGACTTGTATAGATTCTTGTAGACAAGAAAAAAAGAGCATTGAAGCAGTTTTTAACTTTGCCAGTCCATCTGGCACTATATTAAGTCATTAATCAAATATTTTCATACAAATAGTGTGCTATTAATGTCATCAGAAGGAAGAGACAGTTTTTTCTATAGCCAGCTGCACAGTTACTGCTGCATACTCTACCACTAAACAACTGTATTTGCAATTATCTATTACCTAACCTAATGTAAAAGGTTTTCACAACAAAAGTGAGAAGTATGCAAATGCACAACATCCATTAAAAGAAATTTTCAATAGAAAACATTTCCTCACTGAAAGGGTTATGAAGCAGTGGAACAGGCTGCCAGGGAACTGGTTGAGTCACCATCCCTAGAAGTACTTAGAAGATGTGTAGATGAGGTGCTCAGAGACATGGTTTAGTGGTTGGACTTGATGATCTTAAAGGTTTTTTTCAACCTAAACCATTCTATGGTTCTGTGAAAGGGGGCCTAGATGAATGGATCCTTACTTTCTGTGCTGTAAATGCAGCTTCCACATTCACATAAATACAGTTCTTGTCCAAAAAATTGCACTAGTGTTCTTTGCACAGAAGAGAGGCCATTTTTTCCCACATATATTTTCTGAATTCTAGCACCATTTCTAAAGCAGAACCAAATTTGTTGGGGTTTGGTTTTGTTTGTTTGTTTGTTTTTAAAAGCAGTTTGACTTCAAGTGATGGAAATGAAATTTTTATATATTTGCATATAGAATCACAGAGTGTTTCAGGCTGGAAGGGACCCCTAGAGGTCATCTGGTCCAAACTCCCTACCTAGGGCAGGTTGCTCAGAGACCCATCAAGCCTGACCTTGAATGACTCCAGGGATGGGGCCTCTACAACCTCTCTGGGTAGCCCATTCCAGTGATCTATCACCCTCATATCAAAGAACTTCTTTCTAATATCCAGTCTAAATCTATCCTTTCCTAGATTAAAACCATTGGTCCTTGTCCTGTCATTACAAACCCTTTTCAATAGACCTTCCCCCACCTTCATGTAGGCCCCCTTCAGGTACTGGAAGGTCACTATAACATCGCTCTGGGGCCTTCTCTTTCTCCAGGCTGAATAGCCCAAACTCCCTCAGCCTGTCTTCATACAAGAGATGCTCCCTTCCCCTTATCATTTTGGTGGCCTTCCTCTGGACGTGTTCCAATATGTCTACATCCTTCTTGTGCTGGGGGCTCCAGAACTGGACCCAATACTCCAGATGAGGTCTCACCAGGGCAGAGTAGAGGGGCAGAATCACCTCTCTCGATCTCCCGGCCACAGTTCTTTTGATGCAGCCCAGGATGTGATTGGCCTTCTGGGCTGCGACTGAACGTTGGTGTCTCATATCAGTTTTTCATCCACCAGCACCCTCAAGTCCCTTTCCACAGGACTGCTTTCCAGTATATCCTCTCCCAGCCTATACTGATAATGCTGGTTACCCTGGCCCAGGTGCAGGACCCTGCACTTGGCCTTGTTGAACATCATAAGGTTCATCTGGGCCCACCTCTCCAGCCTATCCGGGTCCCTCTGGATGTCATCCATCCATATGTATATATATTACCAATTTTATGTGAATTTTTACACAGAATATTTTTAAATTTGGAATTTTATTTATATTTAAATAATTGTAAATTATTTAGGATTCGAAGTGGATCTTATTCTGCATTTTACCACGTGAATATTGTATTACTAGTTATACCCAAGGCCATTTATTGAAATAAAGAAAGGTAGTTTTATTTGGGTTTATGTTAACTTGGAAATAATTATTTTAATTGTAGAATGATATTCTATGTCACTAAAGCAAGCAGACTTATTTAAGGGAAACCTAGCCTTAAAAAGACAATGAGCAAATACTTCTTTATTCTAGAAAAAAAAAGAATGCAATGGCACTTTACTGTTTGCAAAGTGATACGTGATACTTTGGAATATTAAGATAAAGGTCAAGGCACGATTTCAGTCTGCATAATTAATTGACATGACACTGTCTGTCATCAGAAACTTAATCATGTTCATTTAACATGATAATTCTTGATACCATGATACCCTGTGTTTTGAAACTCTACATTTTACTCACTGACAGTTTTCCAAGATCAGTTAACATTTGAAATGCTGAGAATTTTCCCAAGACAATTTTTTTGAAATAGCCCTTCTTTGTGGAAATGCTTAATGTTTATGGCAGCTTATAACTTTTTTTGCTTGATACCATCTTTGACATATGACTTGTTTAACTGATAGTTGTCAGTGAGTAACACTTTGCTGCACACATGCATCAAATGACCATACTACTAGGGAAGGAGTAATCCCAGCACACAAACTGTTGCATGTTTTCCTGAATTGTAGATGAAAAATTCTGAGATATGAAAAGATGTACAGGATTTAATTAAACCCACCTGTCCCTGTAACTCTGCACTGAAAACAAGCAGACTGTCCCTCAGATGTAACAGCATCACGTAGTGGTATGATGACAGCAGGTGGATACACTGGCACTTCTAGCTCAGGGGAAACAACTTCTGGGACTGAAGGATAAGAAAAAGATGTCATTTTTAAAGATGAGGATGTCACACACATTGACTATCTCATTTCACAGACATTGTTATGAGCATGGGAAACTCACTTTCCACTGAAAGTGAAGCTGAAGTTGTAGCAACTCCATAGTCATTTTTTGCTTCACAGGTGTACACTGCTGCATCTTCAGGGAAAGTTTCGATCAGCAAGAGAGTATATTCTTGTGCATCATGAAGAAATTTACACTTGAAACCTGAAGAAAGCTGTTGATCATCTTTGTACCAGGAAATTTTGGGCTGTGGTTTGCCTGATACCATAGCACAGAAACGGGCAGGTTTGCCAGATTCCACAGTGGTTGGTTCTAGCTCCTGAATAATCCGGGGTGGTTCTGGAGCTGCAAATTGCAGGGCAGAGGAAGGGGAAGGGAAAGAGAGAGAAAGACATCTCCGTATTAATATTTTTCAAGGCTTGAAAAATATTAGGAAGGATTTTCTTTATTTAATTTTTTAAAAAAATCTTATTGTTCCAAATCTTGCATGCCCATGAAAATCTACCTTTTTCCATGATATAGGGAGAATGATCAAGCAACAAGTGCCTTAGCATAATTAGCTGTGTTGACGTAAGTGTTTTCTATCAAAACATGTCGAAGAATTGTTAGGTTTATCCCGCTGGAAAAGAATATTTGTCCATGTGGACAAATTAGTTTTATTTGGACTTGAAAATTTCCTGGTCTAATTAAATAAAGTGGGGAAAAAAACCATGCTATAGTATTTTCATCAGCTAGCCAGCTCTTTCAGTAGAGCAGGAAACATCCATGTACATGAGGATTTTGGTAGTGTTCCAGACATAAGAATCTCTTTGGATTTTTTTTTATTATTATTTTTATTTCTTAACTTCCAGAGTTAGAATTCCATAAAAACTATATAGAAATCAGAAAAGCACAGGCTGATAAATACCGTCAAAACATTGTTTGCAGGAACACCTACCATTCACGTAGAGAACAACAGAACTCCTATTCCGTCCTGCAACAAAAGTGTATTCTCCAGCATCAGAGTAAGTGGTTTCAAAGATGGTCATTCGATGAACTCTCCTTTCTACCACATAACTGTATCTTTCCTCGTATTGGAAGTTGATCTCAATACCATCCTTGTACCACTGTGGTTCAATGTCATCTTCATTGACTTCAAATTCAATTTCAGCTCTTTGTCTCTCAATGACCTTGGAACAAGTAGAATAAATATTAGAAATAGCATTTGCTTTTGCAGAGGATCACATATTCCAATTTCCTAGGACGCCCTGAATTTATGATTACAGATTTCTGCTTTAGGACCCTTGCTGGTTAGATATTGTTGTTCTTCCCTTGTGTTATTCTTTGAGTGACAAAGTCATGAAATACTTATTCTTCTCTACAGGCCATACCTGAATATCTTTATGGATGCTTCTGATACGAATGTCACGACCTTCCACAATCAAATTGGCACTGGAGGTGTTTCCACCTGCTACTACAGTGTACTGACCAGCATCAGACATTCTTGTGGAAGGAATAATGAGACGATGCATATACTTCTCTCTCTGAATTTTCATCCTGAGGACATCAGAAAAGAAAATGGGCAAGTTATTTCATGGGGAAAAATATATCAGAATTCAATATAATGTTGAATCAATCATTTACCTATCAGCAATCTGGAGTTCTTGTCCATCCTTCATCCACTGGACCTGAATGTCAGGCTCTGAAACCTCACATTCAAAAATAGCCCTCTTCTTCTCCACAACCTTGATGTCTTTAATATGCTTCCTAAATTCAATATGACGAGCTAGGGCATATAAACATAGAATGAGTTTCATGATGTCATTTAAACCACTAGAAGACACTAAATATACAAAACAAGAGGACAAATACCTTCCACATATAAATTGGCTGATGAAGCTGCTTTTCCAGCAACAAAAGTGTATTCTGCAGCATCACCAAAATGCACGTTCCTTATGGAGAGGGAGTGTGTGAGCTTCTTTGTTCGTATCTGGCATTTATCAGTTGATCTTATTTCTATCCCATTCTTTAGCCATTTATATGAGATACCTTCATAGTTAACAGTAACTTCAAATGTTATTGTATCTTTCTCTTCAGCATTGATGTCTTCTAGCATAGAAGTAATTAGGATGGCTAAAAGAAAAGAAATGGACGTGGCTTGGTTTTGGGTTTGGTTTTTTGTTCTGTTTTGCTTTATTTGAAATGCATGCTAAGTGGATCAGAAATGCTTAAAATTCTTTAAGACAGATCCTGGGTTTTGGTAATATTAGAAGGTCGGTCCTGTGTCCAGAATCAATACTACAACTAAATTTCCCAAAACTTCTGCATGACATAGGAATCCAAATTCTACCTTCTATGGTGACATAATGTTTAGCCACATTGGCCTAAACAGAAGAATCCAGGATCTGACTTTCAAATTCACAACTTCTAAGTCTCTTTTAAAAATGTAACTGAGACTGTTTAGCATTGCAAGTACCTCCACAGCAATGCTGGGTTTGTCTGAATTAGACCAAGCACCTGCATTAACAAAAACTCTATTATTGGTAACTGTAAAATATTATGGCTAATTTAGTTTTTACATACGTTTTACGGTCAGAGTTGCACTGACTCTGTCATTTCCACAGACAAATGTGTATTCTGCAGAATCTTCACTGCTTGTGTTCATGATATTGAGCTGATGGAGTTTCCCCTGGACCACTATTTTGAACTTTTCACTCATTTCAATCTCCACACCATTTTTCAACCAGACAGCAGGCACATTGAAATGAGAAACTTCACATTGAAAAGAGGCTGTCTTGGTCTCAGGAATTTCAATATTTTTCATGGTCTTTGTAATATGTATGGCTAAAAGTGGGGGGGAAGACAAAAGAAAAGGAAAGATCTGTTAAAAGTCAGCATGTGTGGAAGACTGCAAAAACCCAAGGGTAACAAACTGTGAAGTATCAGGTAAAGTTGTTCAATATGAATTCATGTAGCAATTCATATAATTACTTTCTTACAAACTTACAATACTTACTTTCAACAAATAGTTTTGCTTTACACTCAATTTGCCCAACAAGAGCTGTGTATTCCCCAGCATCAGCAGGAGATATGTTATGCAGCATAAGCTTGTGAACTTTCCTCTGAGAGAGCATCTTGTATTTATCACTTTGTTTAAGCTCAATGTTTTTATGGAACCATCGGACTGGTACAGTATCATGGGATACACTCAGTTCAAAGGAGACAACAGCATTTTCCAAAGCAGTCACATCCTTTGGCTTTTTGATGATCTTGACAGCTTGAGAAAAAAAGCAAGATTCAGCAGTGTGTTTGATTGGAATTTCAAGCCACACATTAAAGCAAATATTCAAACCACATTGGCTTACTTTCCACATGAAGTCTGGCATTTGCTCCTATCTTTCCAAGCTTAAAGCTATATACAGACTCATCAGTGACAACACAGTGTTTGATTTTCAGTGTGTGAACAGTTCCTTTCACTGATATTTCATATTTGTCACTTGATTCAAGTTCAACACCATTTTTAATCCACAGAGCTCCTTTCACATCAGGGTGGCTCAGTTCTACACTGAAAACTGCCTCCTGTGTTTCTGTTACTGTCAAGTTCTTTAGTGTCTTCTTTATCTTAACAGCTAGGAAGGAAAAAAATAAAAAAAAAAAAAAAAAGACATGACAAAACAGACCAAAATTTAAAATTATAGTAAATATAATAGACTTAATAAAATTGAATC
The DNA here is from genome assembly GCA_033439905.1 of Ceryle rudis. Classification (NCBI taxonomy): domain Eukaryota; kingdom Metazoa; phylum Chordata; class Aves; order Coraciiformes; family Cerylidae; genus Ceryle; species Ceryle rudis. The sequence continues at coordinate 97,900 of JAAGNO010031216.1, forward strand.
ATGGTGCTTCACTTTAAAATCTAGTATGCATATATTAATTTATACAGTTTACCCCAAAGTGGTGTGTTTGGAACACAAAAAGGAACATTTAATTTTAGCATCCATGAGAAACAGGGTTTTTCATTTTCTGTGTTTATTATACACCTAGCAAAGATTGAATTTTTACCTGCTAGCCAGTACCTTGAATACAATGTGGGTTTATTAAAATACTATGCTAAATTTCAAATACTCCAAAAATACAGTAAGTTTGCTACTTCAGAAAGTGCTTCATAATCTAAAAATATTTTCAGAAAATTGAGCAAAATATGCTTGTATCTTAGGGCCTGATCCAAGACATAGTGAGTGATGCTGGGCTGAGTTAGTTATAAAAAATACTCACCTTCGACCTTTAGTTTGGCAGATGTCTTTGAGCTTCCTATTTCATAGCTGTATTCACCCATATCATCCAGTTTTGTGACAGGGATATTGAGCCTTCTCTTTACACCATCAGACTCAGCACGATACTGATCTGTCATAGGTAACAGTCTACCATTTTGTAGCCACTGGCCATCTGATTCTGGGTTTGCCACCTCACATTCAAAAACAGCTGCCTGGGACTCAGCCACAGTCAGGTCAGTGAGAGGCTTTGAAATGGCACCGCCTGTTGAGAAGCAAAAACATGATTTTGTTGTGTTGCTGTTCAGCTTTCCCTATATAGAAATGCAACCACGTGAAAATTAGATGTTAGAATTCTTTGCCCTAATTTACAGCATGCCCATAGACATTCTGAGTCCTGTGAAAACTCAAGAATAGAATGTGACCTGAACATCACAAAAAGAAGTTTCTTAGTTCTTTCCTCGTTATTCTCTTATTCCATACTATGGCTCTGATTTAGCGAAACATATTAGCACTTACTTAAAAGCTTTGTTGAATTCAAATTATACCTGTCACAAAAGATAAGGGGAAGTGCAAGGAGAACATAGAAAAAAAAGATAAATTAAAGACCAGAAAAATTACAGAAACAATACAATTTCTGCAATTACAAAATACAGCACATTGAGCATTGTTTTTAAATCACAGTGAAAAATCTACTAACCTGCTACTATGAGCTTTCCAGATGTTTTCTTCTCTCCTGCATAAAATACATATTCTCCTTCATCATCTTTCATCATCTTCACCACTGTCAATTTATATATCTTGCCACGTGTTTCAATTTTATATTTAGGACCAGCCTTTATCTCTTGGCCTTTGAAATGCCAGATTACATCAATCCCTGAATGGGAGAGCTCGACTTCAAAGGATACATTCTGAGTTTCAGTGCAGGTGATATCATGAAGGCCTCTAATAATCTGAATTTCTATAGAAAGAGTACATTATAAGTATATTAATTGTTTCCATAGGTTTGTATTTAAATAAATAGTTTCACAAAGAGCTGTGCATCTCAAAGGAAACCTACTTTCAACTGTGACATTGCAACTTGTTTCAACTTTGCCAACCATTAGCTTATAACGTCCTTCATCTGATGCATGGGTTCTGGTAAGCACTAGCCTCTGTTTAGTGCCTTTACATACGGCTTGTACACGTTCATCAGGCTTTATCTGATGATCATTTAGATACCATTTGGAGGAAGACACATCAGGTGCTGAAACTTTGCATTCGAGGATAGCTTTTGTTCCTTCAACTACATGCACATCTTTTAGAGGCACCATTATTTCCACACCTGTCAAATTACAAAAATATTCATCATGAAAAAACCACATGCCTTTAAGAAGTAATCCTAATGATCCCAAAATCAAACACATCTTCAAAATCATGATAATGACTTACTGTACACTGTGATCTGTCCAGTGGTTGACAGTTCAAGATCAGGAACACTAAAAGAGTAAGCTCCACTATCCTCCTTTGTTGCATCTTCTATCAGCAACATGTGTGACTGTTTATCCAACACTATGTGAATGCGATCACTTGATTGAATTTCATGACCATCTTTCATCCAGACACCTTCCACATTTTCTAGGGAGACTTTAACTTCAAGTTGTACAATATCTCCCTCACAGACTTTTTGATCAGTAAGTCCTTGAAGAATAGCCATAGGTCGAGCTGTGGAATAAAATGAAGTTAATTAATCCTCATAACAGGTATGCAGAATATTGAATATTAGGGCAGTATGTGATATAGCTATAATATACAAAATCTGTAATATATAAACAATATAAGAACTAGAAATGCTTACGCTTCATCTTCAGTTTGCAGTGAGTCCTTTTGCCGTCAACAACAAAGCTATACTCTCCTTGATCATCTTTATTAACATCTTTAATAGTGAGGATTTGTCGACCACGGCGGGATGTAATCACATATTTATGATTAGAAGTGAGTTCAACATCGCCATGATACCATTTCCCCTCCGCATCTTCTGGGAAAACCTCACATTCCAGTTCACCTGAGAAAGATTCTGGTACTTCAACATCCTCAAGTTCTTTAATAAACTCAACCACAGCACCTACATGCAAAAATAATTACATTAATTAATAAGACTGATTAGATACCCTCAATGAAAACATTTCATATTAAATTAATTCTAAAAATTAATACATATTTACGGTGTAACTATTTCACATAGATGTATCTCCAAACTTTCATACTGGATTCTGAGACTGTGAAAGCAGCTTGAATGTTTCTTAGTGTGACAGGCATAATTTTACATTGTTTTATTTCTTCCTGTAGTTGACTTCACATAGTAGTACTGCATAGTACTGAGCTGTGTGCTTCTTACCTTCAACAGTAAGCTTTGCAGTAGTTTTTATGGACTCATCTTCTACCAGCGCACAGCTGTAGTCATCAGCATCAGACATTTCAATTGTTAGTACAGAAAGAAAGTGAGCTTTTCTGTCTGAGTGCATCCTGTATTTGTCTCCAGAATTAATCGCAATTCCATTCTTAAACCATTTGACTTTGACAAAAGGTTCTGATGTCTCACATTCAAATGTTGCCATGGAGTCCTTCTGTTTAGCAACAACATCTTGTAACTTCTGAGTGAAGCTGATTAACTGTTTGGCTGCGCAAAACAATACACAATGAATCAACAGTGCACTGACTATATATAGACTTAACACACTATGATAAGCAATAGGATAAAAGCAAGAGAATTTAAGTTACCTTGTACTAACAGGAAAGCATGGCTAGAAGTTTCACCAGCTATATTGACTGCTTTCACCATGATGCTGGCGGAATCATCAGGAGTCACATCTCTGATGACTAATTCACAAACATTATCTTCAGGCCAGTACCAATACACACGATCAGTCCTTTCAATCTGCACACCATTTTTGAACCACTGGCACTCAGGGTCTGGTTTTCCCACCACTCTTACACGGAAGTGTGCATCTGTTCCCTGGGCTACAGTCTGGCTTTGAATTCGCTCAAATATCTTGGGAGCCTCCATGCTTGGACTAAGCTCTACCTTCTCTGGTTTGAATGTTGGAATGGTGATTTTGCCTTCAGGAGGAAGTGCTTTCTTCTCTTCCTCTGGGATCTCTTTGGTCCAGTGAAGAAGTTCTTCTTTTGTCTTTTTTAACATTTCTTCATATGATTCATCTTTTTTACGAGACTTGAGTTCCACAGCAGTGATGGCTTCATAATAGCCCTCTTCTGTCCTACGCTTGAATTTACTACGCAGCTCTTCAGATTCCTCTGAAAGCTTCTCATGAGTGATTCTTTCAGCCCTTTTCAGTTTCACCACTTCTTTGGTTGTTGCCTCTGCAGGTTTGTCTACCTTCTGTACCTCAAATAGAAGTTTTCCAGCCTCTGTCACTACAGGCTCATGTTTGGGTTCAGGAGCACGCCGAAGAACAGATCTGAAGTCTTCCCTCTGCTGGATCTCAAGTCTCACTTTATGTTCAATAAAGCCTTCTGGATTCTCTGCAGTGACTTTCACCTCTCCTGTGTCATATGATTTGCAGTCCACAATATCCAGGTAGTAGATTCCATCATAACGGAGTCTAAACCTCTTGCTCTTACGGATGAGCTGTCCGTTGAGGTACCAGTTGACCTTGGGCAAAGGATAGCCAGTCACACGACAGCGGAATCGTGCTGTTTCACCTTCCAGGACTCTTGCAGGTTCAGGAACCAAAACAATTTCTGGTTTTTGTTTTTCCTTTTGGTCCACTGCAACTGCAGGAAGAGCACCCTCATGGGCCAATCTTTCTAACTCTTCAATCCGCTGCAGTCCCCTTCTCCCTTCTGGCAACTGGGATTCTTCCACGAGGCTTTTCTCATCCTTCACGATCAAAGTAGCTGATGTATGGTCTGTACCGTATTTGTTAGTTGCCCTGCAAGTGATCACTCCACTATCTCTGGAATAGGCTACTCCATAGTCCAGGCTACAGTACCCAAACTCATTGATCATGCGGAGTCTGTTAGCTGCTTCCAAGGGTTTTCCATCATGCAACCACTCCACCACCATGGTTGGGTCACCAATTGGTGTAAGCCTGCACTCAAAATGTGCTGGTCCAAATTGTTTGAGCCTTAAAGATGTGAGCTTTTTCTTAAAAAATGGTTTTTGTTGCTTTTCTTTATCATAGAGATCTCCTTCCTCCCACTGCTCTTGACCATAACGTAAATGGAGAGGCTCTAACTCTGGTGCTGCAATCTCCTTAGCTTTGTAAGTTCCTTTTGGAATGATTAATCTCCTTTCTGGTTCAGGCTCTGCATGTTCAACTTCAACATTTACTTTGCATCGAGTAGTGTCCCGCCCAGCTTTATTGATAGCAGTAGCAGTATACCATGCAGCATCTTGCCTGGCAGTAGATTCAATTTTAAGGGCAGCTACCCCTTTGGTTCCTTCAATCCTGAAATATTAAAACAATTTTTTACAAACTTTTTTGCATTTCTTTGTCATTCATTTTTGCCCTTCTCCAAAATCAGGTCAAAGCCTCCAAAGGCAAATCTCTGGAGGAATTAGACATGTTGTTTATGTTTATTCATGTTTATATATACAATGCCTGACAATCAAACAGATAAGGATAATAAAAATCACCCTTGAATTCAATGGCAGTTTTGTCTGCAGGGTACTTCAATATTAGAGACAGATAAAGGTTCCCTAAATCCATGCTGTAAAAGCATTAGCTTTACAGAATACAAAATACACGAGGTGGAAAAAATAGAGTCCTACAAGGTATTTTATGTCTTTTAGCCTTGCTGCAACACAAAAGCTGTTAGTAGCTTTATTAGACATGGGATCAAGCCCTTAGTCAATCCGTTCTGTGGAAGCAAGGGTATTCAGCACACTTCTGGAGGCACTTTACAGGATGGTGATTATTAACTCCTTTATTATTTAAACAAAATAAAAATGCTTACTTTATTTTGGGGTATTTATGAGGTACAATAATGTCACTGTTCTTCAGCCATACAATGTCAGGATTAGGGTTACCAGTTGCTTTCACTGCCATCTCCAGTCTAGAGCCTTCCTTTACGCTAACATTCTTCAGCCTTTCCACAAAGTGTGGTCTGACTAGGTCTTCCTTAGCTGAAAGAGAAAGGATAAATTATCACAAGATGAAATGACATAACTATGTTTTCTAATACAAACCACTCAGCCTCCTAAAAATAGCATGCATAGTAGATACCTTCCACAGTCAATGTCATTGAGACTGAAGCTTTGCCTGCCCTGTTCTGAGCGATGACAGCCCATTCTCCAGAGTCATCAGGCATAGCAGGAACAATGATCAATGACTGTGTGCCATCTTCTTTAATCACTATTTTATGGGTGTAGTCGTTAACAACTTGTTGACCTGCAGATACACATTAAAAAAAAAAAAAAAAAAAAGTTGTGCTCAAAACAGTGTCTCAACAAGATGTAAAATGGATGTAAGACTTTTTTAAGATTATTTATTGATAAAAATGAGAATTATGTACCATTATGGAACCAGTAGGTCTCTGGCATCGGTCTGCCAACAACTTTTAAGTCAAATCTTGCTGTTTGTCCCTGTGAACATTTAAATGATGTAGGTTTCAGCACAAAAACTGGCTTATATAGTCTCTCTAGTTGCCCTTCATCAGTGTCTTCTAATCTGCGGGCAGGAGAACGAGAAGAAGAACTGCGGGCAGGAGACCTGCTTGGAGAGCGTGGAGAAATAGACCTGGAAAGAAACAATAAATATGACATTGTCATATAGCAGTGGGTTCAGAATTCAAATTTTGCCTTTAGTATGATTTATTTTAAAGAGGTTAACCAATTTACCTGTGTGATAAATTGTAACAAAATTTATATTTATTTGTAGTCAATTTTCTTTAGGTTTTTGACAGCAATTTGTATAGCTAAATAGTATTATAATACACCACAGCCAGGGAAATGTTTGGCTTTTGGATACTGTACAGATACAGATGTTCGTGCATGTGTGTGTATGTATATGGATACAGAATATAGTATGTGGGACTGCTGGATTTTTTTGTGTCATAGAAATACAGCCATTTCAAGGGTGGGAAATGAGAGTCACACACAGTACTAAAATGTCAAGTGAAGAATAATTTTTTTTCCAAAAGATGAGTACTTTAAGAAATAAATATGTTTACTGAGGTTGTAAATCTAATACTGTGGTTGGATATACATGTAAATGATAGTACTCTGGGAACTGTACTGCTCATTAAGAAGGCAAATCAGAAAAAGAGCTGGTACATAAATCAATATAGACCATGAAAACAATATTTAAGAACTTCTCTAGAGGTATGCACAGTTCAATAACTGAAGCTGTTTAGCTGCTATGTAATCAGTTTTTGGACTGTCTATCACAGCAGACCGAAGTCTCCTGAAATTTATGTATTATTGTGTACGTACCTGTATCTTCTCATAACTTCTGGTCCTGGCATATAACCTGGAGTTGCCGTGGGTGCAACAGGCTCAACATAGAGTTTTGCTGAGCAAATAGCATTTCCTTTCATATTACTGGCAAAGACAGTATAAATTCCTTCATCTTCTGGTAAAACCACAGGCAAACGCAGACTGGCACTGCCATCTTGCAGCAATTCCATGTGGTAGCGCTCTCCGTGCCTTATGCGCTTACCATCTTTGTACCATGCAATCTGCATGGAAAGAAACAATGGAATGATATGTGAGTTTTCCTAAAGACCAAGATGCAGTAGTGACCCATGTATACCACAGCTTCCTATTTTTCATCTTATGCATCATCATAGGCCATTTATAAATGTCAACATTATCATTTTTATTTGAAATAAGTAAGACTAAAGTAACACAATTTCACAGTAGCCTGAAACATGAGTTTTGGAGCTAGAAACAGATCTAAAAGTCCATTTTGACAAAGAGCAAAGTAACCTAGATCAAACTTGCTACTTGTGCGAGCTAACTCTGAGATACTCAGAAGCAAGACCAACATAACTAGTAAATCTAACCTACCTCTGAACTGGCTAAACAACATAACACTATTCTACTGAGGAACAAAAGGAAAATTCAGCTTGATAACAAAAAAAAAAAAAAGACTGGATTTCCTTTGAGATTTGCTGTTTCCTGTGCAGAATGTAGAATGTCTGACTATGAGATGCTAATGGAATTTAGGGAATTTTCAAGTAGAGCACCTGATGTGGGGTTTTTTTTAAATAGATTAATGTCATATAGATTTGGTGTACCTTTGGCAATGGATATCCAGTTGTCTTGCAATGGAAAGTAACTCCTGTCCCTTCAAAGGTTCTGTAATTCTTTAATCTTAAATCAAATCCGGCTTCTATAGCTTCAGATTCAGATATATCAACCATCATCTCCTCTCCATCTTCTTCAAGAAGTTCATCTAAGGTGGTCTTAATAATTCTGAGTTCAATTTCCTTGATAAGTCTTTCTTCGAAAGAAGAAATATGGAATTCCTATAGAGAAAAGCAACCATTAGTTCTGTGTGTAAGATAAAGACCTTGTAAAGAAGTGATTTGTACCAGTAAAATATCAGTATACAAAATTGTTATGGAGTGGTAGACTTACCTCATCTTCTACAAAAGTTCTGACCATCACTGTATCTTTCGCCATTTTCTTCCTAATTAAGGCTTGTTCTTTTTCATATTCTTTTTCAAAGTCACCATATGAAATAGCTGGGGCTACCTCAGCCACTTTAGGTTCCTGTACATATGCAGTCACCTGAGCTTGGTACATCATTTCTTGTTGTGATTTTATGTAGGCTTCATAATCAGCTAAGAATTAAGAACACATTTGATAAGTTTTTGTGGGTTTTGGGTTTCACTGGATTGCATAGAGGAAAGAAGTACAAGCTGATTTTACTGGGTTTGGTGATTCAGAGTTTCTGTTTGTTTAGGCAACAAAAACAAACAGCAATGAAATACTGATGCCCCAGATGAGCTTTATAAACAGGTAAAAGTTTTACTGTGTAATTTAGGTGGTATAGTTTTCAAAGTGGAAGCACCTGTAGAGACTTTTTTACAAATTCTTCACCATGGCTCTGTCTCCTGAAAACTTTCATACATTTTCACAAGGAGAAAAGGGAAAAAAAAAAAAAAAGTTGGCTTCTTTCCCTGTAATTGATTAACCTCCTGTCCCAACATCACACTCTGAATGTCTTATTTTATGTAGACTATTACAGATATCAACAGAAGAAGTTTCCTATAGTTACACATTCTAGGAAAGAATATAAGTCCTTCAAGAACCTGATGTCAAATACTCTGTCTTGCAGAAACAGAACCACCAGATCTCCCTTAACGTTCCTTGAACTTACCAAACTAAGCTGCAAAGAATTTGCAGCCCAATTTAAAATGTTGTTTCACATTTTAAAGTTAATTGTAAGAAACATTTTGCATTTATTTATTCTACAACGTACCTTCTTCTAGTAAGGAGACCGTTGCAGAAGCTTCTCCATGTTTATTACGAACAACAATAGTGTATTCTCCGGCATCGTCGGCAAAAGTCATGGAAATTTCAAGTTTGCATTCCCCGGTTTCTCTTTTGTAAATCACTTTGTATCTACAGAAAAGAGATAAGTACAAGCTTTCTATAACTCTGATGAACAGCCTTTATAGTGAATTTGTTTTTCATTATACAGTTAATCAGAATCACTCTTAACTTGTACAAGACAAAAAAAAATTACAGGGAGTTTTCACTTAATAAATCTGCAGAACAGTGTAGGAAAAGCATCCGTGCTGAACCTAGAGTAGAGATCTACTTTCTTCCTGTTGTCACTAAAACAATGGGATGCAAACAGCAGTACTGAAATATCAGAAATCTAGTTATCAGATACAGAAAAATAGTATATGCTGTGTGCATGCATTTTGTCGTAATATGGGTCATTATAGCATGATATATTTCAAGAATGCTACAAATGTTTTTTTTTTTTCTCTGCTAGAAAGTGCACTGCTTTCTATAGACAACATTTGCATAGATAAAATAAAATGACCTCAAAACTCCTTCCTGATTTGTTTTTAAGGATATGTAACATTTCACATTTTGTGGTCATTTGAATATTTATATTGCAATACTTAGCAGACCTCTAAAGTCTCACTTCAGGACACGATCCTATAATTTTTCCATTTATAAAATAAAATCTCACAGAATCAGTGATGTTATTTGGCTCAGCTTCAGTAATAAAATCAAAATTATGGTACTGTCAATTTAATATTCTTTAAAACTATGTTTAAATAGTTTTTGTACATTGTATTCAAAGTACCTGTAGCCAGTCGTTAGAGGAACTCCACCTTTTTTCCAGTAGACATGTGGCTTTGGGTTGCCCCCTACTTGGCATTCAAAAATAATGCTCCCACCTTCAATTAATTTATGTACTGTGGGTTTTCTCATGAAGAAAGGAGGTATGGGTTCTCCTGATACTTCCTCTGCTGCAGCAGACACATCTTCCATTACAATGTCCTTTGTCTCCACGTAGCTGAAATAAGATTGCAGTGCAAGTGAGTTGATGTCTGAAGCTCTCATAAACAGTAGTACAAGAAACTAATGACCACGGTAGGAGCCGTCTGTTTAGGAAAGTAATCTTACCGCTTCTCTTCTGTAACAGCCTTCTCAGAAATGGTTTCTCGAGTCTCAATGTCTTCTGAAACTGTAAGGAAAACATACCAGATTTTAAAATACTTCAACAGCACTTAAGCAGTGAGTTTAGTTGACACAAAGAGAAAGAAGGTTAAGTAGTTAATAGGCTCAGAGAGCCAGGAACTTCCACTGAGGAAGCAAGTTAAGAGACTCCATTAGCCTGTAATTGGCCTTTTCCTCATATTCTTACAGCCCTGTTACCTAACAGCCCTGCAATACAATTCAAGCCATATGGGAGCCTTCTACTTGGGAGCTGAACAAATTGTCTGTTATATTACAAGTAAAAGTGCAGTTAACAAAATTATAATCTTCCTACAGTGACAAGAAGAAATGCCCTGACGTTGCACCAGGGCAGGTTTAGGTTAGATATTAGGAAAAATATATTCACTGAAAGGGTTGTCAAACGTTGGAACAGACTTGACCATGGAAGTGGTTGAATGACCACCCCCGGGGTATTTAAAAGACATGTAGATAAGGCACTTAAGGGACATGGTTTAGGGGTGGACTTGGTTAGGGTTAGGTTAACAGTTGGACTCGATCCTAAAGGTCTTTTCCAACCTAAATGATTCTATAAATATATTTACTTTTCACATATAAGTGGCAAGACGTGCTGACGCTCCCAGCCTTATTGGTAGCTGTGCAGGTAAATCTTCCACTGTCTTCTGCAAAGGCTTCACGAATTACAAGGCGAGCAATCCCTGCTTTGAAAGTGATCTGAAAGTCCATTGAGCTCTCAATCTTGTAGTCTTCCCTGTGCCATGTCACAGTAGGCTGAGGATGACCAGAGATATGGCACTCCAGAGTGACAGACTCGCCTTCAGTCACAGTCTTATTTTTGAGGCCCTGTATGACAAAAAATAAGTATCATAGTTAGTATATATTTTTACTACTAAACAGACATTTAAGTAACTAAAACCTGTTTGAATGGAAAATGTAATGTCTGCTTAATTACAGCAGTGTTCTCTTTAGCAGTGTATCCAAGAAAAAAAATAGCGGCATTTTCCAAAGAGAAGTATTTGAAACTGGATCTAGGATCTCTGAACATTACTGTCATTAACAAAAAAATGAAAAGGTAGGTGGATGTTTATGCCGATCATAGTGAGATCTTGTTTCACCACAAAGGGCAACCTACTATATGACATAATTATGAAGAATCACCCCCTTAACAAACATTCAGAATAGTTTGTATCAGAGATGAATTGTGTGCCTGACTAGAATCATAGCATGTAAGGGGTTGGAAGGGACCTCTAGAGATCATCGAGTCCAACACCCCTGACAGTGCAGGAACATCTAGGCCATGCCACACAGGAACAGATCCAGGCAGGTCTTGAAAGTCTCTAGAGAAGGAGACTCCACAACCTCTATGGGCAGCCTGTTCGAGTTCTCTGCCACCCTCACAGTAAAGTTTCTTCTCATGTTGAGGTGGAACCTTCTATGTTCAAGTTTATACCCCTTATTCCTTGTCCTATTACTGGGCACTACAGAAAAGAGATTGGCTCCTTCCATTTGACACCCACCCCTCAGATATTTATAGCCATTAATAAGATCCCCTCTCAGTCTTCTCCTCTCAAAACTGAACAGCCCCAGTTCTCTCAGTCTTTCTAAATAGGAGAAAGTCCCTTAATCATCCTCGATTAAGTCTAATACAGAGCTTAAAAGATTAAATAAAGCCAAATTTTCATGGTCAAAGATAAAAGCTAGAATACAAACCGGGTAAAAACATAGTGTAATTCTCCCGGTCTACATACAGGTTACTTACTGAGACTAAGGTGGGTGGAGTAGCGGGGATTTCTGCAGTCACAGGAACTCTGGCAGTTTCTGTCACCTAGGTTGTTTAAAATACAGTTAATAAACACCTAACAAAAACAAGGACTTTGTTATCCTTAAAAACAAATCAGCCAAAAATTTAGATAAGAAAAGAAATTAGGTTAAGAGAACTCTTTGCTTATCATAAGTAGATATTAGGTCCTTAGAAGGATTTATGTAAAACAACAAAGATAAAAGTCAGCAGAAAGCTGTAAAAGTGGAAAATTGCGATGAGGAACAGCAAACAAGTATGACAATGCTACGTTATTAAGATACAAGTCAGTCACAGCGATGAAAATCTTCTTAATAACATACCTTTTCCTCACGTTCTTTCCGCAATACCAAGTGTTCTTCCCGCACTGCTTCACCTTTAATGCTTACACCTGTTTCTGCTTTAGTCTCAATATCATAGCGACTTTTATAGGTCTCAGCAGCCTCTCCAAAGGGAAACTGCGGAGGGGGAACTGGCTCTGCTTTTATCCTGACTTCATGCGGCTTTAGCTGAGGTGGTTTCACAGATTTGGTGATCTTTTGCACAGCAGAAGTAGCCGATAACTCTTTTTCCAGAGTAGCCATAGCAGATCCAGCTATTGATACCTAAGACAAGAATGAGTTACAGCTTGCTTGTTCTATTGCTTTCAAAGGAGACAGCATATTTCTTGAGCAGATTGCATAGGAACCAGTTGCTTCTTTAGTTGCTTGTTTGTTGACAATATCAAAGCTCTATATACACAAATCACAGAATCATTATGGTTGGAAAAGACCTTTAAGATCACCAAGTCCAACTGTTCTCTAACTCTACCAGTGCCACTACTACACCATATCCTTGAGCACCATAGCTAGATGGCTTTTAAATACATCCATGAATGGTGATTCAATCACTTCCCTGGGCAGCCTGTTACAATCTTTGATAACACTTTTGGTATAAAAGTTTTTCCTGATGTCCAACCTAAACCTCTCCTGGTGCAACCCGATTCCATTTCCTCTTGTCCTATCAATTGGGACTTGTGAGAAGAGACCAACACCCACCTCTCTACAACCTTCTTTCAGGTAATTGTAGAGAGCCATAACGTCTCCCCTAAGCCTCCTTTTCTTCAGACTAAACAACCCCAACTCGTGTAAGACTTATGCTCAAGACCCCTCACCAGCTTTGTTGCCCTTCTTTGGACCAAATCCAGCTCCTCAATGTCTTTCTTATACTGTGGCATCCAAAACAGAACACTCTACTCAAGATGTGGTCTCACCAGTGCCAAGTACAGGGGCATGATCACTTCTCTAGCCCTGTTGGCCACACTATTCTTGATGCAGGCCAGGATGCTGTTTGCCTTCTTGGCCACCTGAGCACACCACTGGCTCATGTTCACCTGGCTGTTGATCAATATCCCCAGGTCCCTTTCTGCCAAGCAGCTTTTCATCCACTCATCCCCAAGCCTGTAATGTTGCACGGGGTTGTTGTGGCCCAACTGCAGGACTCAGCACTTGGTCTTAGTTGAAGCCCATGGCATTGGCCTCAGCACATTGATCCAGCCTGGGCAGGTCCCTCTGAAGAGCCTTCCTACCCTCAAGCAGATCACCACTCCCACCTAACTTGGTGTCATCTGCGAACTTACTGATGGTCCTCTCAATCTCCTTGTGAATATCACTGATAAAGATATTAAACAGAGGAGACAAATGAATTCTTGTTTTACATTGCAGTAGTAGAATATCAAGATATAGTATCTTCATATTGTTTTTTATCTGTCTAACATTCAAATATTTTTGTTTTCTCTAGAATTTTACCTTAAAAAGCTCTTAAATGTAACATGAGAGGCTTTAGCTTTCCATTTAATCTGTCTGCTAGTGTAATAATAAATGTAATAATAATAGGCAGTACTACTAATGACATATCAAGAGGAAGGCTGTGGATGTGGTCTACCTGGACCTCAGCAAAGCCTTTGACACAGTCCGCCACAGCATTCTGGAGAAGCTTATAGCACGTGGCCGGGACAGGTGCACCATCCACTGAGTTAAAAACTGGCTGGATGACCGGGCACAGAGAGTGGTTGTGAATGGTGCCACATCCAGCTGGTGTCTGGTGACTAGTGGTGTACCCCAGGGTTCAGTACTGGGCCCAGTTCTATTCAACATCTTTATTGATGACCTGGGTGAGGGGATCGAGTCTACCCTTAGTAAATTTGCAGATGACACTAAGT